>JAOBYK010951981.1:0-24754 GCA_025434845.1 Phenganax subtilis | reverse complement strand
ACTGTATGACTGATGTGAATTTTCGCCACTCATCACAATACTGCAAAGTTTCGAAGAAACTTTGCACTAAAAATGAAAAATATTGTTCAATATTGTTGACAAATGTAAACGATAGGTGCAGCACAACATTGCTGCATCCTGTTTTACTGCACACTCATAATCTTTAGCTGTATATTACTTTTACTGTATCACCATGCACCGTACCTGTAGAGCACCAGATTCTTTACTGTTTAACTCATTCTCCAGTCTCTCATTATCGTCTTTAGCTGAAAGTAAATCACGCTGCGCCTGTTGATATTTCCTCTCCAATATAGACACTCGGTCCTCAAGATCAGATTTCTGCGCCGACGTCTGCAAATAAAAAGTTTTTTTATTCCAAACAAGTGCATCGGTAGAATGTCAAAAAACACCGTCGTATTTCCAATTTTGAGCTTGTTACCCCAGGGGTGGATCAATGCTCATCTGACAAGGGGGATGCAGAATTTTCTGGGGATGGGATGCATCGGTGGGTTGGGAAAGGGGCTGACCGGGCTGTAGCATATTTTTAGGCGTATCGCTAGAACACGTTTTTCGTGACCCCTACCCATAGGCGTTTTTACGTACGCGGTACATTTAGTTGTCAAAATACTTGGTATTACTTCCATTTATAATATGTATAATTGCATTTGAAGTTATGAGTAAGTTGCCCTAAGAAATTTAACTTTCTAGAATAAAGTCTAAACAGCACGCACGCCATTTTCGCATTTTTTGCGGGTACTAGAAAATTTTTGAGGGGCGCGCACCCCTCTGCACCCGCGCAGAAAATCCGCCCTTACCTTATACCCTCGTAAAAGCGCTGCTTAAAGATGTTTTTCCCACATTAATATTGAAGAAATTCAAAATCCAGAATTCTTTGACAAAATAATACAGCAGTCAGTTAAAATACAAACCTCATCAGCCTGAGACTTCAATTTTTCAGACTTCGATTGTGATCTATCCAAGTCACTAGTTAAAAGTATTAATTTGCTGTCCATTGAACTTATACGTTCTTTCAAATACGCGTTTTCTTTTAATACCTACAAAAGCAATTTCCCATTCACATTCAAATGCAACAAGTTACAGCTATCATGAATCAAAGTACAGTGTGATCGTCACATACAATCGTTCGTCCAGCCATTAGCCATAAAACTCATCGCCAACGCTACACTGTTCTCAAATTTGGCATTCAGTAATGGTAAGTAATATATTTACAGTTTATGCAACTTTCAAGCTAAGACTCAGCAATTGATTCCCTAGTTTGTCACTATATTGACTCAAATAGTTTGCAAATTCTGACCTACATTTGCAACGAAGTTTTTCTTTCAATACATGATTCAAATGTTATAAATAAAAGTATAATCACAGTCTTTAATTGATGTCCAGAAAGTACAGTGTTTTAAAACAAGTGTTTGATTCAGCAAACCTTCTCAAGTTCTTTATTCTTCTTGTCCAGTCTAAATTGTACTTCATTTATGGCATCCAGATCCTCAATACCATCTTCATCATGCGCAGGTCCATTTGACATCTAATAAGATATGAGAAGCATATCTCTCTAAACCAGTATTTCATAATCAACTATTTTCGTGCGAAGCGACACTTGCCTGCGTCCAAATGTTCCAAGAAAGCTTCAGAACTAATATAACTTTACAGTACCTTTCCCCCAGATCTCTCTGAAGTATGATTGCAATATGGCAACTGTCCATTAACCAAACCACTGCCATTGTCTGTTCCACTTTTTAATCCGCTATTCTCGCGAAGAAATAAATTCTCATCCTTTAATCGTCTCACCTAAAAAGATAATTTATAGGACATTTTTCATCTCCAAACGCAAAAATTAAAAAATTAAAAAAATAAAGGTGTTTTCGTAATTATACTTTGAGCATTTATCAAAACTTTTGCTAATTCCATAAATAGGGAAGTACATAAATACCAAGCCAAAGAGAGGATGCTGTCGTCTTGGTATACACGACCATGAATGCATTTATTCGCATCTCCTGAGTTCACGACTTTCGCTGTAGCGCTAACGAATCTTACTTTGTTAATCGTAAAAGGAGAATAAACTCCAACCTTTGCATCACACCCGCAAGCAGGCTAGATCGAGTCTCACCTGTTCTCTCATCATATCCAATTCATTTTCAAAAGAGTTTGCTCTATCTACCGCCGCTCTTAATTTCTCTCGAACCTGATAATCAGAAATAAAAATATTTAAGTGTATTTCCTCTTGCACCACGGTATACAACAAAACATAATCAGAACATAGCATACCGTAACCGAATATACTTAACAAAACGAGAGAAATGAACTTGATTTCATTTCTTCTTTATTTTATTTATTTAAAGGCTTTGCCAGAATATAATGTACATATACAAAACGCAAGAAAATAAACAAAGAAACAAGGAAACAACGAATCAAACAAACTAACAAGCAAACACACAAACAAACAAGCAACTTAACAGACAAACAAGCAAAGAAACAAAGAAATTAATAAAAAAAGCATCCAAAAACAAACAAAAAAACAAAAACAAAATCAAACAAAGAAGCGAACGAACAAACAAAAATAAACAAAGAGACACACAAACAAGCAGCACATCTAACTTTTATCGCGTGTTTCAATAGGGTTATTTAAATGATACAAACGGGAAAATGAAAAAGTCATATATTTTTTTAAAAAAATAGAGACTATTTATTGTTGTCTGTAAAGTCTCGGAAATTTTGCTTCCATATCTCGTGGAATTAAATAACGGGTTTTCTGAGATTTCAGCAAATTAGCGCAGGCGCTATGGAAGTCTATAATTAGTTCACCGGATAAGCCAACGTTACCTTTTCATCCAAAGCCTTGTGATGTTCAAATAAGGATTTCAAAGCTTTTAAAACTTCAACTTCAGAGGACACTCCACCTGACATGGTCGCCTGTCGTCTCACAACAGTCATGCGCAATGAACGTTCGTGTCTCGAAACTAGACATTCTAAATGCTCCAGTAGTAACTACAATGGCCAGAAGATAAATTAAAAAACCTTCAGAGCAACCCAAATCATTTTTTGACGAGCTATTTAAAATCACTGAGTTTTGCAATTATTTTCTATATTTTATACAGAGGGTACCCAAGGGGGGGGAAGGGGGGGCTTGGCCCCCCCAATTATTTGAGAACCACTTTTTTAAAACGGTGAAAACCGGCTAGAAATATGTTCAGGGGGGGCATTTCACTTTGAAGACTGAAAATTTTTCCAAGTGAGTATGCCCCCTGACCTTGCTAAAATCTATTCGCCCCCCCCAAAAAAAAGTTAAGTCCCGGCTACGCCATTGATTTTATACAGTTGTTCAACATTGTCTCCTTACAACAACTCCAATATGAAACTTTTTAAATATATAACTTAAAGTTGCATGGTTAAAAGAGAAATATGATGCCGGTGCGTGATATAGTGTGCAAAACTTTATATGATTTTTTTGGTTACCCTAATATTATTTCTTTCAGACTTGAGTTCAACGATCTCCTCATCTTTTTCAAGTAGTTGCTCTCTCACATAATTCAGTTCCTTCACCATAGCACAAAACTCCTACGAGAAACACATCGCAGGTACAATTTTAGAGACCACGCACAGTAGTCGGTCAATCGCGCGCTACGCGTTTCTACCCGCTCTAGCCTGCAAATTCGGGCTTGTATTTATTACTCACTTTCCCAGCCCAGAAATTCAGGCAAACATTTTTGTTTATTTCTACTTGTGAGTTATAATGATTTCTATAAATGCGCTCTTCAGCACAGATTGCAGACAGCATTATTTAAATATGTTTTAAAGCTAAACGAACTAAATTTATAGATCAAAGATGGGCTCCCTGTGGTGAATTAGGGTTGAAGAACTGTCAGTAACTTTAGGGTTTTGTTTACATCAGTGTAGAAATACACAATGAACCAGCATGTGCTACCACTGCTACTACTGGCACTATAGAATTTCCATTCTCCAGTGTTTTTCTCCAAACAATTATAGCTAGTCAAAATAAGTTCAAGCAGTTAGACTGCCTTCAGTTCTAAACTGTTTATCCAGACTAAGGAAAGTGTTCCTCGGAAAAAGGGCAGACAATTATTGTCTCACCATGATACTTGAATTGCGTTAATAATTTCATCCTGAGAAGCTGCGAAAAATTAAAACCAGGCACACGATGACTTTATGTCAACAAACTTCAAAAAGAGTAAGATGTGAAGATGTAGTTCAGTAATTCTACTGGTTACACGTTAAAACTAATAGTTAGAGAATAAAGGATCCTACGGTCCCTTTCCAATGAAAACGAACATAGTCGCACACTTTCGTTTCTGTATTTGGTTGCATAGTTCAATATTAACATTCGATTTGTTGTCATCTTCAGCATCGTTTTCAATATTTTTGTAACGGATACAGAACTACTGAAAGACATGTTAACATGCAACATGTTGAGAATAAATTCACTCTGCAGTGTTTACGAGCCTCGAAATCAAATAGGCTTGTTCAAATACGTGCAAGAATTGTAAATTATTTCACTGAAACACCACAGCGTAAATTTATTCTCCACATTGTGTACATTTGTTTCAGTATAGTTCTGTATCTGTTACAACATTATTGAAAACGACAATGAACTTCACAAACAATTATAAATGCTGATACTAAAGAGAAAAGAAATTGTGCAGCCAATTCCGTTTTGACTGTAAAGAATTAGCAAAATAGCCAATTCAGTCAGATCTGAGCGAGCACAAAATTTGATTAAAGAAATAGCTATGGCAGTGTCCACTCGGACACCCTTTAGATATTTTACATTCTTCAACAATTAAAGCTGTCAAAATGATATAATTAAAGAAAAATAAACCACCCGTCTCAGTGTTGTTTCACAAAATACAACGAATACATTTCCAGCTGTGCATGTTTAGAAGTAAAAACAAATGATTTATTGGTCTCGGAGTGGCTCTTCGCTTACCAAACAGACCACTACAGTTGAAATATACACAAATTCTATAATCTAAATATTACGGTAATACAACAACATATAACCGTTATACAACTGCAAATTGAGAATGACGCAAGGCCGAACCCACAATGGTGTACGACTTCAGCTCTTATCAAACAATGGTTAAAAGTTAGGATTGAAGTTAGCAGGCTATAGGCTTCAAGTTGATGAACAAAATGTAACAACTAACTGCACCATAACTATTTCTTTATTAATGACCAGAAACTTTTTAGATAGAAATATTTGATTAAATTGTAACAAAGTTTCGGAGCATTTCTCCATCATGAGATTATATTTATACGCACCATGACAAAAAAAGACCCGTTTTCTCACAGTGCGTTTAAGTGAAACCCGATGATGGAGTAATCCTCCGAAACCGTTGAACTTAAGTCAAATATTTCTAACTAAAAAAGCCTTCTGGTCGTTATTAATAAAGATATTGTTATTTAAAATGAAGCTTAGAGCTTTCTCTAAGTTCGTTTCTAAATACATCGTACTATAAATGTAATATAAATGCACATTGAGAAAGACGCAAGTAAAACCGGCAATGGCGTGGAGAATGGGATGACATCACGACAGCCCACAACAAAGATGGGTACTACAGTAGGATTAGCAGGTCTGGTGCCCATGAAAGAAATAATGTAGTGCTAGAGAGAGTAACATACATCAAGAAGGTACTCCGCTGACTGAAGTGAGACAACCTTCATTACGTTCTTCGACCCATTTACTGTCAAGTTATCAGAACGCGTCCTAGCTACTTATAGCTATGTTTACATATACAGATAGAAGTCTTTATTATTTTACTATTAGGAAGTATACACAAAGCACACGTTTGACTTTACAAGTTAAAGTAGCTATAAATGCTATGTCTTAAAATCTTCCACTATATTTACATCAATTAAACTACACTACGATACTACAAGTATATGCAATACCACATAAGTATGTAAAAGATTAAACTGATAAGGTTGAACTGAAAGACATCTATTTACAAAAGAGGATTTATCATGGAACTTTTTCAGTAACACACTTTGTGGTACATGGCACCAATTTCTAATGGGAGAAACTTAGCTTTTCCAAAACAAACAATTGTTGTGTACTTTGTTGCGATAAAAATACGTCGTTTGCTGGACTTTCGTCCCGTGCATTTATCAATATCACACGGAAAAAGCAAAATACCTAAAACGTTGACGAGGGAGTAATTTTCTGGCTATGGGTGATGTGTAAACACATGGAGGAAAAACAAAACACTAAAGAAGTATGCTCAAATCACAGGCCTTACCAAACACTACAGGAAAAAGCTGGGCGAAAAGCGTGAAATCGGCGAGAATGGACAATTCCCATTACAGAACAAATTTCTTTCTGGGCAAAAAGAAGTAAATTCATCCACGCAGCTGGAAAGAACGTATTAAATGTAGTAAAACTGCAAAGTTTGGTCGCGAAAGGTTTTAAAATGCTGGAAAAATAGCCCTGCGAAGTTTGCAAATTTAGTGTCTTTTTCTTTTAGCTACGCGCGGAAATGTAGTTACCACTTTTGGGTCATTATCGGGTCAAAAATGGTAACAATTTTCGCATGTAGCTAATAGAAAGATGTATACTAAATTTACAAACTTCACAGGGCTATTTCTCCCGCAATTTAAAATCTTTCGCGAGCAAACTTTGAAGTGCTACTAGCTACTTCCAGTATGTTCTTTCCAGCTGCGTAGATTAATTTATTTCTTTTTGCCTAGACAGAAATTTAGTCTATAATAGGCATTGTCTATTACCTACGCAGTTCTTAAGAGATTTTCATGCAGTTTTACAATACACAGTAAATGTTTTACATTCTACATCGCTGAAAATTATTTTCAATTAACGTTTTATTTTAGTCCTGGAAATCTTTATAGGGTAGGAACAGGCTTGCAAACACTGTCTTATTCCGCTATTGAATGCTAACACAATAGCATGAAAATTCAAACTTCGACGATAAACATTTCTGGTTCATGAAGCTTTCTGCTTTTCTAAAGGAATTGCAGGAAGATACAAAACTTTTCTGTAGTTATAAAATCCATTTTTCCTTATAACAGAATGTCCTAAAGTTAATGGTTCAACTCATTACAAGGGTACAGTATCTGGCATTAGACAGAGTAAAATAAAACATAAGCTAGGGGGCACTGGGGCACATTGCCTCTCAGTGAGTTCTAATAGGAGACATTCGAAGCTAACATCTGGGTTGCAAGATTTGCTGAATTTAATTAGGCCTAAAAATATTGTTTGGTTCCAGTTTTCCAACCGACCCTATAACACAACACCCGATCTTAGTTTTTAAATTTTTTTCTGTACAAAAATTTTAAAATTTGGGGTAAGATTGGTGTAGATTGCATTTTATGAGAATGGCACAGGGTCTCTTCTCTGCTAGCATGAGATCAGTGAACTGTAACACAATCAGGTTTATAAAAAATAGCATTAAAAATCTACCAGACATTTTTACCAATCGAGGTAGGACCATGGGCCAACTGCCAAGAATCCTTACCCTGAGGAGTAAAATTGTCCATCGTTAGACAGAGCAGAAAATATAAATGGGGTGATTTAGGAAACATTATTAATATCTGAGTTTATTAACTACCTCATTACCAAATGTTTAACTACATATGCCAAAGCATTGAATTACTTTAAACTCTGAGACTTGTATAAATACTCTGGACACAAAGATGGAAGGCCATCTTATCATATGAAATCAGAATACCCAGATAAAAGAGATAAAGTTACCCTGTTCTACAAGTGCCTTACATAAATTTCTCTGCCTTTTATTGCAACTAGATCTGATAATTATCCACAAACAAACATTCAAGCAGGAAATACCTTGAAATTTAATCAAATTCCTGCAATACTTTCACATTTGGTCAATACACTGCTGTACCTTCATGCATTTCCAGCTCATTGACATATGGAGCATTTAAGACTAGTGAAAAGTTTCCTCTTTATACATATCGAGTAATGCAAAATATTAAAGAATGAGTCTAGAATGGTGCAATCTAATAATTATCTCAGCCCACTGCTGATAAAATATTCAAACTGGCTGAGAAAAGGCAATAATGCGATCTTATACTGTTGTATACTTGTTGGCAACAAAGCCAGCATTGATTCTTAACTAAACAACCACATTCCACAGAGAAAAATAATGGAAGAACACTTTGGTATATTATGCTGAGCATATGTTATTGCAAATGCAACCCTAGATGGGCATTTTGTTCGCCACAAGCAAGTCAAGACAGCAATTAGTGAAGTTGAAATATTAGACCTAACTGTGCCATATAGAACATTCAGATCATATCTATACTTTGGAAATCATAACAATGAGGAAATCATGGATTAATAACTGATCCACGTTGTGTTAAGTGTACACTGTGTGTTGAATAATTGCTAGTCTATAAAATGTCATATAATATTTTAAGGTGTTGAATGTGTAACCTTTGTAATGTACTTCGGTGTTTGTCTCAGCCGGCAAAACAATATATTTAATATATGGCTCGCTTGGACTCCGACTCAGGAAATGGTTAAATTGATGAGTTAAATGTCGAAGTGACCATGTACTAACCTCTGATAACACTTTGACATGAGAAGCTCGATTGCCTTCACGTACTCTAAACTCGCCATCGTAGTTGATTCCATCTAATCCAGCAAGCCTTTCTAACGTTTCATTATCCGCCTGCAAAACATCATAATATATAAAGATATTTGACAAATCAATAACAACCGCAAAATGTCAAAATTCTCGTGCACACTGTGTTCAAAAGAGAGGCCACATTTATTTAATATGATCTGGCATTATGATGTGGGCTTTCATTTCTTTAATGCGTTTTGTATTTGATTAAACGCATATTTATCAAGCATCACATAAATACGCTAAAACATTCGTGTCTATGGAACAAAACAAAGTGTTTGAATACAAATTAGAATACAACTTTGTTAGTTTTTAGAACATGCAGTTTGTCTTGGATTTTGAAATTATCCAAAATATGCGCTAAAGATATGCAAGAAAAATATGAGAACGGGTTTAAACATTTACTTCACTAATTCTAACACAAGAGAATCAATGAATTGTGCAGAGCGGGAACTAACGACAGCATACAATCATTATTTACCTAGATTTATAAACAAAACATGTCAAATAATGTACCTCAGCCAAAATTATTTCCAAACGACGGACTAATCCTTCTTTTTCGCTATTCGATTCGCTGAGCTTGGCTTTCGTTAGCGCGACTGTTTCTTGTGTTTCACGAAGCGATTCCATTAGTTTATCACGTTCATCAAGCATGTTGACCATGAGTTGTTCAAAGTTGCCTTCGTCCCCTTGTTCATCGTGTAAATCCGTTCCATTCTCGGGGATTGTGGACATCACATCTGTGCAATACATCTTCTGAAATTCCCGGCTAGCGAGCTAAACGTCTTGTTCAAAGCACAGATATTTACACCAATTCACGGTCCATGCATATTGTCGCAAGAAAGCAACATGTCAACTGCGATCACACATCAAAATATTACAGACACAAAACACTGAAATCATTCTGTCAGCCTTGCCATCGCATAACACCTCACTTCTGTAAACTTAGCAATGTATCAGAGTTCAAAAGAAAATAATCAATGACAAACATACAAGTTGATCGCGCTATACTACAATCACTACAAACTTCAACTCGAGCTGCGATCAAATCTCCCAAGCACCTTTGCGAGCTTCGGATCGTGAGCAATCCAGTTATATACAAGTCATCTAACCAGCACTGATCTCATGCACTGATCTCAAACACCAGCGTTCAGTAAAAATTCGTCGGTATCATATGGTATACTGTATGCCGTCGATCTGCCAACATAGCTATTTTAATTTTAAGTTACTAGACTTACAGTCCACATCCGCCAACGCATCTTCCATCATTCAAACATTGAAAATAAGGACAGTTGAATGTTGCCGAATCCTGCTTGGAAAAGAGCAAACTAGTTTATTGTTTGAAAGATGTAGTCTACTTGTTAACAAACATGCTAATCGTATTATTGAATGACATCAAAAAATAACAAAAATCTCACACAACACGATATTTCTTTGCAAAGAATAAACAAATGAGTTTTTAAATAGCTTGTATTCAAATATTAGTTTAATGTCGTATTGATACGTTTTAGTTTAAATATGAGGCAGCAGATTTTACGGGAAGATTATTAATATAAGTACGAGGCAATGTCTAATCATATCAAAACAGTGCACTTTATTATTATAACGCTTTTAAACGGACTGTCTTAATTCCTTCACGTTTATTTACCGTTACTGGATTAAGCAAAGTAAGGCCAGGTAGTCAAAGTTTTCGCCTTTTGTTACATTATTACGCGTGTCTTTTGCCAAACGGTATGCTCATCCCCCAAATCTGACTATCAAATACTTTCCAGTGGATAGCTGAAGCGATATCCTGCAATACACAGCTAATTCAATTAAGGTTGTTCTTGTAGAAACACTAAATTAAACTCTGATGATGGGTCGGTGCTCGGGTCGGTGCTTTCTTAGACCAAAAAACTCAAAAATTTTGCTTGGCAAGGCATGCGATAGAGTTTTTATGGTACATGTGCTTACTACAAGGCCGGTCTCATGACTTTAAGGACCCGAACAACCCATCGGCATTTGCCAAAACAGAGTAGACAACCTTAATTGCTGAAATAGCTGTATATAATTTATGTTTGGATTCTAATTCTTTAGATCTTTATTGGCAGTACTTAGGTAAGCCTCATACATGGTGATCATTTGAATGATTACAATGGTTTAGCAGCCAAAAGCCTGATTTCCATAAGGTCGTAAATGTCGACTGTCGTAAACTTAGAGTCACGATACCTCTCAACGACCAAAGCACTATATCTTCTTCGCAGTAAGTCTCATTGAAACATACATAGTTTCTACTAATAAATATACGTTGCTAATAATTAGTGCAGTGCAGTTCAGACAAGTTAGGGGCCCGGGGGAAAATTATCTTTTTGGGCCCCAACTCTCCCCAAAAAGCTCATGCAAATAGTTTGTCCCAGACTGGGAGGCAAATAATCTGAAATCTCCTGATTTAAGTCCCATCACGAATAAACATTTACAGTATGTACCCATTTTGTATTTTTATACTTGTCTAATACTGTTTTCATAAATACAATAGTAGCTAATTTGCATCTCACCATAACTGGTACATTGGAGTTTAGAAAATACAAACATACTGCACATCATGAGAAAGCAACAAGGGGCCGTTCACAAAATACGTGACGCTTTGGAGGGTAGGGGGTCATTAATCATGTGTTACGCATCGTCACAAGGGGGGAGGGTGTAAAGCTCACTATGTCACGTGACGTTTTGATATATATGGTGCATTTAAAAAATAGGTACGAATGGTGCGAGGAGGAGTATGTGGATACCACAGAACTGCACATTCCTCCTTGTACTACACAAGAACATGGAACTCCCGTGTTTAAATCAGACGAAAGAGCCCCAGAATGGGAACTTTCCGAATAGACAAATGCCATTGTGAATTGGAAATGTTATTTTAAAATTCAAATTTCTGATCATGTTTGTTTAACAATGAACGGTGGAGAAGGAATGGGGGGGGGGGGGTTGGTCTAGCGTCACGTAGTTTTACATAGGGTATAACACTAAACGTCACAGAGCGTCACAGGGGATGGAGGGGTGTAAAAAATGGGCAAAAAGCGTCACGTATTTTGTGAACAGCCCCCAATAGCATTAACAATAAGCCCAACATATATGTTCCTTGAAACTTGATAAGTAAAAACTGAGAGGTATTTTGGGGTCTTCGCAAGAATATTCATTGCAAAATACCATTACTATTGACCATTCGGGAAGAAGCATGCCCATAAACGAGAAGTTGACCAATATTTTGAGAAACTAGCACAAGACAATTGTTCGGAGTGAGGAAGTGTTCATGAAGTTCATGAAAACTTCAATTAGAATGGCAGTAATAAGGACTATAAGCCATCATGAGAGAAAATTCAACAAATTTATTTTTTACACGGCTAATCCACATTCTGAAAAATGTGGCTCAGACGAGATTTGATTTCGCCGTCGGGATACGGGGATTGGAGTCGAGTCAAATGTCTATTATACATGAACGATAAATCATCGCGTATAACATCATATACAATAGTAATGGCCCGTGTTTCGACTCCATTTCAGGCCATTACTGTTGTATATGATGTTATACATCGACTCGACTCCATCCCAATAGCACAGATTAGAGACTAACAGATGTCTGACTTAGGCTTCGAGCCACTCATATTGGCGTAAGTGGTTGCCATCAATCTATAGCAAGTGCCCTAAACAGAGACCATCATCCCCCGGGCGCCATCTTGAAAACCATTCGTTCAGGGGGGTGAATGTCTTTCTGTAGGACACGTGCTAGGATAATGGCCGCCATGGAAATTGCACGAAAATCGACTTACACAATTTCGGGGCAGTCGGACATCTGTTAGTCTCTTATCTGTGCTCGTAGGCTCAGTAGCTTAACGGGAAGAGCGGCGGACTAGTCTCCCGAAGGTGCGTGTTCAAATCTCGTCTGAGCCACATTTTTCAGAAAGTGGATTAGCTCATTTAGCTGTGTAAGAAATAAATTCGTTGAAAAAATATAAGGTTTGGTATTCGCAAAACAATGGCTAAACAAATATTGCTACCAAAAATCAGTGACGCGTAGAAAAAGGCGCCCTTCGTAAACAGCTGCCCCCGCCGCTGAACTTTGTTTCCAGCGCCCCTGTAAACAAAAAACTAATATTAAAAAATCTGATGAAGGCATAAACTAGAACAAATATATAACTTTGTATTTTTATTGCTTAGAGTTGTAGAAACATTTGTGCTAGTTTGGGAGAAACAAGGATATTGGGCTGGCTATACGCACTATATTCACTGATTCCAGCCATCATTTGAGGCAAGGAACACAAAACTTGGCCACTTTTATTCCCATACTTTGAAGAAAACTGCCGTTAAAACTGAACAAACTATACCTGAATCAAAACATATTACAAAATCGGAACCGTTGAAAGGTGTCCGAATTTGTGTTTTAAGGCTTTAAAATTTACCTTCGTAGCTTAGTTCCGTTAAAGCAACTGCCATGCCCTCTTGTTCACTGACAAAAAGGGGCAGCCATGCAGACACTCCACAACTGACGACGTTTCTTCAAAATTATGTAATAATCGCACATTGTAATAATATACTTTTATCGGATGTACTTCTTTTGGAGCAGAGAAAGACATGCTGAACAAACTCAATTTTTACTTGAAACAAAAATCCAGAACAATACCTTGAAAAATGAAAATTTTCTTTAATGGAACTTTCCAGCCAAGATGTTGGAAAGACTGAATAGCAATACCCGTACTGACAGTTTTATAGTGCCACTACTATCCAGTTCTACGCATAACAAGTTGACAATCATATGATCACAGAATTATGGTACAATGACGTACATGCAGTTACATGCACTACTTATTTACTTATTTAATCTAAGCCAGGAACAATAAAATCTTTATTGGTATTTCAATAATTTCTTTACATCACTATCGTGTTTGAATTTTTTTTTGTCCCCACAATTTTCGCCAAGAGTAACTCAATGTTTAGTTTTTAGGTGTTATTACAGAGTAACGAAAAACCACGCACAATTATGAAATAAATAATGCATATTATGTCATGTATTTAATATCACAATGTATATCACATTGGTGAATAGCTAATCGCATGTAACCAACAATAAACGACAACGGTAAAGTCCTTTCAAACATTCACAGGAGTACTAATGTACTATGCGTTTATCGCCATGAGAAAAAGCCTTTTTGTACGAATGGGATGAACGTTATATAAAGATATAATCAGAGATTTTTTGAAATACTTCGCCGTAAAAATGTACATTGGTTCATATGAATTTCTGTACAATGCACATTTTTATGATGATCATTCTAGAAGAAAGAGGACTGGTGTAAACAGATAGAAACATGCAGTAGTGGCTGGTTTTCATAACGGTTGTATTCTCCGGCGTATTCGGAGAGTCACGATATCTCTCAAATGCTAAAATATTTATCATCTTGGGAGTGAATCTCATACGAAACTTGCACACTATCTACTTATCATTTCTTTACTAATAATGGGTTGGAAATTGTTGTAATTCGGCTGTTTGAAAGATCGTGACTTTATGATTACGACATCTACGATGATTAGAAAACTGGCCTCGAACTGCTGTAAAAAAGTTTTCTTTGTCAATTAATTCAGTGAGTCTACAGTATTAAATAAGAGACGTCCACTCTAAACGTTCTTAACAATATATGGATGAAAGACTTTTTTTCCTCATTCAATATTCAAGGTGAAATACGTCAGCGATTGCCCCTATTGAAACAAACAAAACGGAAGCGATGAGTTTCTTTAATGTAGCATAAAAAATGTTGAGTGTCACGGGCTGTAGTTGGGTACTTTCAGATAGCCTTGATAGCCTCCATTCGCTGTGTTAGTTGCGATTATATTTCGCGAAAGGAAGAAGTTTTAATCTCTCACATCAATTTCTCAATCAGCAACACTTGACTTTGACGTCATTTCTAGCATAGCTCCCATACTTCCGGTATGTGAAGAGCCAATTACGCAAGAGATTTGCCCAGTGCGACAAGTTGTTAATCGGTTGTTAATTATTTGTGGTTTTTAACCACAGCTTGTGGTAAGTACACCGTTCCCGGGGAATTTCGTTGCAAAACACCACGAATAACCAGTCATTTTCTGCAACCATGCAATAAATTTTTAAGAAGCTAAGTAGTAATTGGTCTACAAGATTTTGCTGCTAAAAATCCACCCCTTTTTTTCAGACGTAAAATATTTCGTAAATTGTTCATGACGTTTTAACCTAAGTACCGGAATCGAAATTTGCTCTCCTATTATTAATTGGTAAAAATGAAAGTATGGTATGGTTAGTTATTACTGATTGTTTCTTTTTGCAATGGACATTTTGCATTATTGACTAATCAGTTTTCAATAATACAGTAAGCAGAAAATCAATCATCGCTACTAACTGGCGCATCTAAAATTTATTACAATTACGACGAAGTTTGGTTGCCAAAATGTTGAAACATGCGGAAATATGGCGCAGGGGCGGTTGTTCGAAGCCCGTTTAGCTTAAACGGTGGATAAGTCAGAATTCAAAAACACTCCCATACTTCTTCTAAGCATTTCAAATCAAATCTTATTTCATAAAACTATGGGTAAATACATAACTATTGTATTCAGTTAAAAAAGTTCAATTTTGTTGCTCAAGGAAGACGTAAATATGATCTATATTTTGAACATATACGCCATTTAAACCAAACGGCGTACGAACAACCGGTCCCAGAAAAGTTTGTTACGAATTTTGTTTAATTTTGTATAACATGCAGTCTGTAAAAACTCTGAAGTGATATTCACTCTCAAAAAAATAATTTTAGAATTCCTCGACATCCTAACTATCCGATTTATATACCTACAAATTTACATAATTTTTTTATGCTCAGTAGATGCAAAATGCATCTACTATGCTCGAAATAACACAGCAATTAACACACCGAAAGTCGACTATATTTCAGTAGGCAAATCTCTCGGGCGCGGGGGTTTTAATAAGTCGTCCTGATCTAGTAAACTTTATCCAGACATTGCTACCATTTGCGGCTCAAAAATAGAAGCAATTTCTGCACGTAACAGGAAAATATACAACATTTACCGGCAAACTTCGCAGGACTATAGTTTCCATGTTTTGAAACATTTTGCAACCAAGATTTGTACGTAATGTCACTAAATTTAAGACGCTCTATTCAGCTGGGGTGATGGTTCTACCTAAATCAAACTTTCGTCCATAATGCAAATTGTCTCTCAATCATCTCGGGAACATTTCAACTTCATCAACTGATGAAAACTCTTCGCTGATTGTGTCTTGTTCTAATAGTTGCGTAATCAAGCAATGACTAAATGTTGCCAAAATTAGCACGCGGTTATATTTGCAAGTAAAATAATTTTCTTGCGTAATATTTGAAAACGTAAGTTTGTGATATTAATTTAACTAGTCAGACTTTCCACAGTATTTCTCAATCTACTTGTTTTTCTTTAGGATTCGATTGTTTCCATCAAAAGAGCACAGCAAAGAGCCCTTCTGTAGACCTCTTTCTAATCGTACGTTTGATTCAAATGTATTTGATGTTGCAAATCCAAACCGCCTGTGGGATTATAGCAAATACAATATTTGCTTTTTCAAAGCATTGGGGAGACGATCCTGGCGGTGCTTTTAGTTTTCTTTGTCCAGCCGTTAGACTAAGTTATAACTGTGCGTCTCTCTCATCATTTCAATATTCATGGATTCACCCACGACATGGTTTCGTTACTCAGTCATGTGGTGGTCTCTTGGTTATTTTTTGTGAAGACATGAATGTCAAGTGCTTGATGACAAAGCCATGCAGTTGGCTCAGACTTGGTAATTTGAATTACTGTTTGTAAGTTTTTCGCATTTTTCGGAAGATTTTAGTAATAAAAAAGATTTAGTAATTGCTATTGTAATCTGTTGAAATTCTGTAAGACCCCAAAACCTCATATTTTGTTGAAAAAAGCTTATTTCATCTATCCATAAGCTTTGGTATGTTCATACAATTGAAGCCCAAACTGATTGGGCCAGCTAGAAGAGAGGTACAAATCATATGCAGACTCAGATCTTTCAGAGCTCTCTCACTCATGGATTCTGGGGACAAGCCAACGGGAAGATATATATGCCATGCAGTTCAATGATGATTTAACAATATTTCGCTCGTTTCTAGTACTTTTCCGCTAGTTGACTTAGCTATAGTTATTGCCTAATGGAAAACCTGGTCATACCGGACAAAGCTTAGCCTTAGGTTATAATTTCATGCGAACCAAGCAGGTGCCAAAATATGTGGCAGTCAATCAGCAATATTTTGAAAAAAAGACATGCATGATTTTGAGTCAGCAAACAACATAAAAACAGTTTGATATTGTGACACACCGGTCGGATGCTTCAAGGGCTGCATTACGCATCCACTCTTTGATACATTGGGTACATGTGAAGGTCAGATCATGAGGACACAACATTAAAATTTCTATGCCGGTAAATCGAGATAGCTCTTTAGAAATTCTGATGGTACTTGTAAATATTTTCACAATATATCTGCACTATACGTAGAAATAGTAATACATAGTATGTAAAATAAACATAGTAAATTATAATGGGTGTCTTTGAGACTGAAGAAAATTGGGTTAATTCCATGTTTGACTTTGACATTTTTATTCTCATTTTTAGATCTTACATTTAATTCATAGACTATATTATTCGAACTTCAGAATATCTTTTGCTTCCTGTACATCTGTGGTCCAGAAAATATATGAATATTTATATGAGAGTGATTTCAGTTGCAACTGGCCGTATAAAAAATTCGACACCTCTCCTGCTTGAAGTCACATAAAATTTTCGTTCTTTTTATATCATGTTGTATAAGTTCAAATTTTAGTGGGCAAACTATTACAACAGTGGTCCAGGAATCCATGATGATCGCGATAATGATGTCATGATCACGATATAATGTTAATGTGTAGATGCTTAAGCGAAACGTTGCTATTGCAACAAAATGTCAGTTGTATTATATTTGTAATACCTTTTTTACATTTGGAAAATAATTTCTTAAATCAGTACATAAACTCTTTTGGTTAATACCTCATCCATGAACATTGTATTTATACCAACAGGTAAAAATTACAGCCTATAAATAAATGACTGTACTTCTTCACAAGTTTGTTTTAGGCAACAAATGAAAACACAGAGATGAAACTAAATTGGCAAGAATTTGCTTGCTGCACTTAATCCACCCCGAACAGCGTTGGCGGTAACCACTTCAGTTAAAATGTTGTAACAAACTACGTATTATTTTCTTTATTTTGTCTTAAAAAACTTGTGTAATATCCGATTGAATATACCATTACACAATTTGCTATTTTCGAAACATGGATTTGCTTTGTATACTTGAATAATATACGGCCCACAGTATTTTAAGGCAAGGCTATATGCAAATGAATTAGTGTACGTCATTAGATCATCACTGACGTCAGGCAAGTGGCCTTTAAGTGATGTGCACATTACACAGAGGAGCAGTTTTAAGGCATACATTTAAAGCAGCATTCAAAGCATGATAATATGACGGGAGATTTAGAACTTGGTAAAACGAACACTGTAGCTCCGCAGGAAAACGGGGACGGTGCTGTCATTGATATTGTAGATGAGATCCCGGAGAAAGTAGAAGAAAAGCATGAAAACAGCATCCACGAGGATGATGAAGAGGACAACGAAGACAACTCGCTTGGTTATTGCCGTTTCGTCGTGAAACATCATCGCTTAGCTTTTGGTATGATTTTAATCATAGTTTATGCTAAACGCGTTTTCACAAGCAAGCAATAACATGCACTGCATGCTCCTGTAAGCTCTTTCAACACAGTGTGATATTACATTCAATTTCTCTTCCTGCGAAGTCAAGATTTGTCGTCAAAATTTTTTGAATATACACTGGCTAATTCTTATGTCGTCGACATTTGGCATAATGTGTAATGCTACCGACGGGACGTTTAACATGTCAGTTGAACGCTGATATGAATGAAAAACAGGCTGTCAAGGTAAACCGTAATGTGGGAAGCAAGGATTGATTAACAATCAATTGCAAAAGTCGACTAGTGCCCGGTACTTGTTAGACTAGCGTTCTTACTGTAGCTGCGTCACTGGGGTTGTAGTAGCACAGAACAGGAGGACCGAAGATAAGCCAAACTGAACCATACACGCGTATATGCGATATTAAGCTCGATTGCCGGAATGGATGAACTAGCGATTAGTTCAATTGGCACAGGGTCTAAGACACTGGGCAAACACATATATCAGAACTGGACTGTCTTGTTTCACCTAAGTGCGTGTATATGGATGGTGATCTGTTATAAAATTTGGAGTTATTTTTGTTGATGCAGTTTGGTTAGTTAAACTATAATCATCAGCCGTCATGGTTCTTTGAGTATAGATAACGGAATAACGTCAATATTGCATCTTCATGCAATTGCAATTACATATTCCCATTACTTAGTAGTGGCCTGAAAACATCTTTGTTTGAGATTGTCGCTGTTTGAATGTTTAAGATCAACTGCAACAAAAGCAATGCACATTTTTTTTAAAAAAGAGATTGCTCCATGCTTACTTTATCTTTGATACATTACAAAAAACCGTATCAAAACAAAGAATGTTTAAATTCGCTTGTGGCCACTCCGCCGTTGCATATGTTTCATTGTAATTTGAAATCGTTTGCCAAGGCATTATGTATATTACGTATAAGATATTAATGGATACACTCATTGCTTCCTTGATATATGCACTGCAATATAAAAACGAAAGAGGAGATGCACTAGTATTTTCTCTGTTTCTGACTTCTGTAAAGGCGTGGTATACATAGATACAAAGTTTGTATAGAATCACGGAATTTATTCACTTGCGTGCCACGCACGGTAGTTAAGTAATGTATTTTTGGCAGGTATATATCAGAATGAAGAGGTGAACATCTGCAGGTTGCTTTTGGGCGTAATGGACCCTAAAATTGGCACAAATAATATTTAAAGTCGAGCCATTGAAGAAATGTAAAATATACAAAAGCGCTTGTTGCAAAGTTTAATTCTTAGTGGAAGGTTTGTGCCACATTTTTCTATTTTTGGAAACACCTTCTAGATCTTCGAACATCTTAGTTGTAGTCTGCTTGCGATTCAAAGTACTGAAATTAAAACTACACGGACAACGTAGCTGTAGCAAAAATGTTTAGAAAAATAACGTTTAATAATTTATATCTGCAGTTTCACCAAATAATATTGATATATAGCAATCAACTACCGACAATCAGTTTTACTTTGCCAGCTTTTGTTCTGGATTGGATTATATTGGATAAGGATTCCACTAGTTGTGCATGCAAAATCTGCAGTCTTGTTTTTGCTTCTGCAGGACGCCTTCCTCTTGCATAAATACGAACAGGTCTTTTTAAAAAAAATTTGATGATTGATGACTATCTTATTAGGCGCTTTGATGACTGTTCTTTTGTAAGATAAGTACAGTAAAAAACAAGTTTCTATACATCAATTGGTTTTTGAGGTTCATCTCTGAGTCCTGGCCATGGAATGTATACAATGCTAGTGGTACAAAACTTGTAAGGTATTGCTTGGTATTGAACCAAACATTGCATTCGGCAGCATTATATGCAAAGAGTATCGAATGCAACAAACACCGTTATTTTATGCCTTAATATCATTGAAATTTAGCTGACATTTAGAGTTAGTAAACATTGGTTTTTCGGCTAACAAACTTGTGTGGGCATGGCAAATTCTCTCTTTGCTATTGGTTTAAAAAAACGAACAAAATACTGAAGTATTTGCTACCTGTACTTAGCTAAAACTCTATCCATCCGCAGTCTTACCGGACCTTTCTGCTTGACATTCATTGATCGCGCGAAACAGTTTCATTTTTGTTTCGTCAGTGGCATTGAAGTGTTGTTCTCATGTGTAACCAGTGGCACGATTACGAATCCATTGACAAATCCGCTTCCAGTTATTCATTTAGTGAACGGAGGGGTTAAGATACCCTTGTTTCGTATATCGGGTACAGATAGCATTATTTTGATCACAAAATTTTGCAGGCTTCTTTATGATTATACCGCGTTTTCGTTGGATTTGTTACAGACTATGTAGCTGGCAATTCTCGGGAGCCACAGAGATTTCGTGGAAAATCAATACGAAAAGTCAAGCTACCCGTTGACGTAACAAGAAACTACGAAATCTTAACGTCACCATTACCTTCTCGATCTGTGGTACTTCCAGATAACTACATATTAGTCTCCTGTCTATTTACAACACGTTATGAAAAGTATATCCACCAGATAAAAAAATTGAAACATTTTTGACGCACACATACTAACATGTTATATTTGCCCACATTACATAAATAAAATATATTTTTTCTTTCTGCAATTTTTGGGGTGAAGTGACTGGTCTCTTTAACCCTGAAATGCCTACCTCCCTTCCCCAACAGGTTTCTACGCAGAATTCAATGTTTCAAAATATGTCTTCTCGCGTGAATGACGCGCCGCCCTATATGCTTGCTTTGGCTACGCCCCAGATTTTGATACAAATAAGCTGTATACATACTAGTGTAAATATCCCTCTTGTCACTCATTCCATTGCAATATGCACCATACGTTGTAGGGATGTTGGGACAAATTCAATCATTCCGTTTTGGTATAAAGCTTTCTACTTTGTTGTTTTTGCCAGGAATTACACTGGGATTGCACTTGTTAATGATATGCTTGAGTGCAATACTGCTTGGTGCAGGGTATGAGCTTATCCCAATCGAGTTTTCCCAACTGCCGCTTGACTTGGGAGACGATTCAACCAAACTACGCACGGACGCTTGGCTTTACGTTAAGGACAGCGATGAAGTTTCTACACTCAATGGTAACCAGAACTTACGGAGTATGGAGTACCAAACTCTTCAATATTATTATGAGGACAAGGGCGGAAATGTATTTACCAAGAGTAACTTGCTCAAGTTGCAGGAGTTTGAAAACGATCTCTTTATGGACAGCGAATATCAAAGTAAACTTTGCCAGTTGGAGCATAGTGCCAATACCACGAACTCGACTTGTAAGAAACCTTTGTCCATTCTAAGGTTCTTCGATGGCTCGTATAAAAACATAAATTCTGTCTTTGATGATCCAACTTTTGATAATATTGTAGGCGTGCTTAGTACTGCACAATCTATGAATCTTAGCAAGGCCATTTTAAATTTTCATCTTGCTAAAGATGCTGTTATTAACAAAAATAGCGTAACATCTGAAGTTACGAGAACTCTGATGTACACCGGGTGGCCAATTGAAGGATACGATAACACAGATGACCGCGATGACGACCAAATTGAAGAAATAGACAAACTGATTGTTGACAAATTCGCCACCAAACTGGAAAACACATATAAAGATGGCGTCGGCGATTTGGATTTTGTTTATAACAACATAGCATTGTTCACTGATGCTACTATCAGACAAGTCATCCTTGACATGATGCTGGCCGTTGCCAGTTTCATGTTCATATTCTTATTCATGTGGATCCAGACTGGTTCTCTTTGGATAACCTCTTGGGGAATATTCAGCGTTATTTCAAGTTTCAACATAGCCAATCTCATCTATCGAATCCTCTTTGACTATAGGTACTTTGGAATTTTTCACGTTTTGTCCATTTTCATCATTCTTGGAATTGGTTCGGATAATATCTTTGTCTTCATGGATTCATGGAAACATTCAAACAAAAGCATTCATAAAAATTTAGCCAGTCGTTTATCCACTGTGTACAAACGAGCTGCTAAGGCTACACTGATCACTTCATTCACAACAATGATGGCGTTTTTATCCAACGTGCAGTCACCGTTTCTTGCGATTTTCTCGTTCGGTTTGTTTTCCGCTATTCTGATCGCTGTTAACTATTTATCAGTCATCTTATTCTTCCCCACTGTCATTATGATGCACCATCGCGACCGAAATGGAAGATGTTGCTGTGGACCAATGTGCAAACTTAGAAAGGAGAAAACAGCTCAAAGTACTGAAGAACTTGCGAACGATAAGACAAAGAAAGCAGGCACACAATACGTTATCGACTTCTTCGAAGGGCCATTTTTCAAATACGTGATTACGCACAGAATAACTCGATGGGTTGTCATCGCTTGTTTCGCGATATTGATTACAATCTCCATCGTATTTGCGACACAGTTGGAGCCCTCTACAGAACAGGTGGGCTTATTAAATTGACAGAAAATACCCCCAGTCGATAAACCTTCCTTTGGGTGCGTAAATGTCAGTACTATCTTTTTTGTATTTTCTCGCCATGTCTAAATATCATCAGTAGGAATAAAGAAAAGAACCATCCCAAACCTTAGAAATATCTGAAGATGCTCGATCATTTTCCGTGATTGACTGGTGAATCCCATATGTAAACTCTAAACCTTGTATGTCACTTTTTTTCTTGAAACAGATCAATCCATGGTCTGATAATACAAATTGGGGCCGAGCGCGGCTGCTATCAAAAGACGCATTCCGACCAAGTCAAGAGGATAACGTGATCGTCGTCCATGTTGTTTGGGGTCTAAAAGACCAAGATCGGAGCGACTGTCATTTTACCGATTTTGAATGCGAGGGAAAAACAGTGTTTGATACAAGTTTTGATATGAATCCTCCGCCATGCCAAAATGCAGTGCTGGTACGTTATTATGGACCATAACCAATCATCCATTAAATGCTCCAATTGCAGTAGATTTTCAACAACCTTTATGAAAATTGATCATCACTGAACCATTCAAATCCATCGTAGTAGCTTTAGTGTTCGGTTAAATGGCAGCAACAGTAACATGTAACCGCGAAAAAGTTTTAATTATCAAATAGTAAAATCATAGTTCATTACAGAAGTTGTCTTCATTAGTACTTATATATTTTTTTTCATCTTCATCCACTAAAAAATATCCGTGCATTGAAATTTGTTAATTGTTTTCTCTACATTTAGGAATTGTGTGAGAAATTCAAGAATCTCCCTCCCGAGCAAGAGGAAAAGTTAAAGCTTCGTAGAAGTCAAGTAACTGGCGAAGTTGAAATTAATTGCATTTTCGAACGAATGAACGAGTATTTGACGGTGAGTGTGATAATGGTATACTGTAAGTCATTAATCCACTCAGAAACTCCGCAAACTTGAAAGGTCGTAAAGCCTTGGTGTTGCGAAAAAGACTTGTGTCTTTTAACCTTGCCTCTAGTATTGTCAAAGTTGCATACGGCAAGTGTTGGAATTTGCGCATTTCACGACTACCAATAGCTGAACAGGAACCAATAAATTGGTCCATTGTTTGATATCAAATGCTAGTGGCAGCTGTTTTACTTTGAACCGACATTCTTAAGGCAGATCTACCGTAAATCGGAGTCGTTTTCTGCTTGATATTATGGAAATTGCAGAAACGTTAGTCGAACTATGACGCCAAAATTCAGGCTGTTGCTCGATATATTACTCAAAATACCTGAATGATGTTCTTATAACCTGACGTAGTCTGTAACCATAATTCTGGTGTTTTTACTTTCATTTCCAGGATGAAAGCAGCAGTACCACAGTCTCATATCCAAATGGATCCGATTTCAGTTTTCCTTTAAATGCCGCAAAAATGACGACTCTAATGAAAGCCAACTCGCCTCGAATCTTCAACGTTACATTACCAGACACGTATTACAGGTTCTTTGAGGTTGGCCTCGGCTACTTCATCACACATGGCAGCTCAGCTGACTGGTCCTCAAGTTATGATTACGAAAAATATCAGGATTTATTTGGAGGGCAAGTAGACCCGAGTTCCGTTGGAGGAGGCGAGGGTATACAAGGTACAGCACATTGATATTATTTATGATTTAACAAATCTGTCACAACTACAGCAAAAAACGTAACATGTTCATTGAGGCAATTCCATCTATACAAAAACAGAAGCAATGACTCGGAAGTGTAAAACAAAATGATTCCCACCTGACAGCAAACACCAAATGAGGACAGACGCGTGATATTTATGAGTCGCATCCCTATGATATAATAATAATAATAAACTCTTTATTAAGTACTCCAAACATACGTTAGAGTTTACAAAGTTCAGCTACTATAGATAGGTTACATTACATTATTTA
>JAOBYK010950870.1:0-24770 GCA_025434845.1 Phenganax subtilis | reverse complement strand
ATACAGTATATTGTTATATTCTTCTATATATAAGAGTGTTTTGAATAAAGGTGGTGGTGGGCCAGTTTCGATTAAACAGATGAAACTCTTCACTATTTTTAAACTGTTTACTGTAATCAGAGCCATTTTAATTAATGTTCTCTTATCACTATGACCACAGAGTAAGTATATACTCTTATATACTTAATCTGTGCTATGACCGTCTTTTTCGTAATCGCAAATTCGCAAATCCTTATGCATGCACTCGTCGCGAGTGCCTATTTTTATTTTAGCCGGGGTGCATATTTAGCTGCAAATAAGTTTTCGTTTTCAAATAGATGTGAATATGCAAACATTCTTTCGACAAAATCATTCTGGAATGATCTATCCGAAAGACAAAAAGAGAGAGGGACAGAAGTATATTCACTGCATATAGAGAAAAATGTATTAAGATTAAAAACTTATCAAATTCCATAGCGCGATCGTTAAAAAGTCAATGTGTAAAAAGTTTGCATTGGTGAAAGCATGCTAAAGCAGAGACGTGAAACTTTTTGTATACTGTGAATAAAACACCTGGCTACATTTTTGCCTCGTCAATTTGCACAGCATCATTTAAGCTACTGTATGTAACAATTGTGGACATATCTATCAACACTGCCAAAATGCAAATTTGAAAACCAAACATGATTTGACCGAAATAGGGAAGAGACAATACTCGCTACTTTTATTTGCTGTTTTTTTGTCCCATCACACAAAGTATGCAATAAATGTATTGAGTAAAGGCGGTCTGACCGACAGCAGGGTAAATCCTTTAATAGGGTGTTAAGTTCGTAAAAGGTAGTGCTGTGAGAGAAGCGTCGAGCAGTTGCTGACAGGTGACATATGTTCTGCTCATTTAAAGCACGCATGCTAGAAATACATTATAGACATAAATTACTAATTACGCGACTGTGCATATTTGGCTTTTATTTCTATTTTTCCCAGAATTTTTGATTAGCTTCTGTGCTTTTTCATAGATTTTGAATAGGAGTCGAGCAGCTAAAACGAGGAAGATACGAGTCACTCCTTTGCCCAGATGCGCGGAAGGACTTCATGTTAACTGAGGTGTTAGCTTCTTAAAATCAATGAAGGAACACGGCCGCAGAAGCTCATTAAACTTCTGCGGAGAAGTGACGCAGTTTTTTAAGCAAGTAATTGTGAAGACTACTTAATTAACGAATTATCAAGTAAAAAACTTTTAAAAACTTTGTTTCGGTGTGCTTCTATCCATTACCATTATCATTGAAATAGGATCAGTGATATTTTGGAACTACAGTAATATTGATATTACAAGCATGTATATCCAATCGCGCTGAAGTAAACTGCAGAAACAACGAACAAGAAGGGGATTATAACCCAACTGCTTTTTAGCGCAAGCCGGAAAAGTTCGAAACATAAATAACTTAAATGTCAATAGGGTTTTAAGGTCATGTTGACGATGTACAGATCACTGAATTTTTTAAACAATTGCAAGCGCTAACAGAATTGCCTTCGGATGTCCGACAAAAAATTTTATTGAGTGCTGTTCAATACTCGATCCAGAACTTTCTCGAAGCCGACTATGGTCCCATGCAATCACATTCCAGCGGCAGATCGTCATGATTCATTATTCTTTGTCATAATTTCACTCAGGGTGAAATGCCATAAAATTACAAAGATCGGGACTTTGAAAATAGTTCAGACTGTACGTAATCTATTCCCCCAATTTGGTTTCCGTCTGAATAAGCGTGGCACATTACTCAAATTACAAGCCTAAATCGTTTGACAGCCTTCTAATGAGAACTAAATGCTGCCTCAATTTCTCAGACGTATAGACGTAGAGAATGCATTGGCTTGCTTGTGCGCTAACTAGTTCAACATCTGTTGCATAACACGCAATTACGAATGGTAGGGTAGTCAGACATTTTTAACGGAATTTCAACTCAATGAGGATGTGAATTCACCTTGTACTAAGCCAGTCAAGGTCATGTCTATTACCAATTACATTTTTGAGCTTATAGCTCAAAATACAAATAAACGAACTAAACAAACGAAATTTGATGAGAATATAACTATTATATGTTCATTTTACACTGAATACATTTCAACTGTTGATTGCATTAAACAAAACTCTAGTTGTACGGCTAAATAAAAGCATATTAAATTCCTCTTGAAAACTATTACTCAACATAATCCAATTGCATGGATAATAAAGTTACAAGCAATGTTTTCACCAATTTGCACTATGGAGAAACAAGCAGATTGATGGGTGGATGATCCTAGTGTATATGGGCATAATTCTTATATCACCTGCCTACCCTATGTTATCCCAGATACAAACATACATTGCGTACGTGCAACCCTTCATATAAGAACGTCCACTTTATTATTGTCCTTTAGCTTTTAAAGTCGGACTGTTTCAATCTGGATAACGCCAGACGATATTGCTCGTGCACAGAAAAGAATAAAATTATAAAGTCGAACGAGTGCACAAGTCTTATTACAAATGTAGGTTTACATGGCAAGGCTTTTCTATCAGTATCTTCCACACAGTTAGGGTAGTGTAGCATTCAAATCATTTTTCGGTAAATGGGACTATCCGGAGCATGCTTTTACACATCTTTCAGCGACATTCCGGAAAATACGTCAATGAGCGCACCTAGCTTTACATTTTAACTAGTTACGGATGAAAACTACAAGTCCCCTCGAGCTATTGTAATGATTTATAATCCACCGATCACTGCCAATTTTTTTTTTCAAAACTGCATGTCTAAATTTCATCGATGCCAGTGGATTAATTGTCCAAGCTCACGTGCTCGCGCACCTTGGTTTGCAATGGTGAGCACTCAAATGTGAAGATATTATCGTTTTCACTTAAGAAAATTTTCCGTAGGAGTTCCAGGAAACATTTTTGCATGCAGGCTTTTATTACTATTTTTTAAATCTTTGTTTAGCTACAGCACTATAATTAATAACAATGAATTGTAAAGAATTGATATTGTTTTGAGTTCTCAATTCTCCTGGTATTATACAGTGTCGAGTAGTAGCTATTGCACGTGTTTAGGTTTGTCCTTGGTTACTTGACACATTCAATGTACACTTGGTACAATTTCAATCGACATAACGAGTTCTAGTTTGATAAAGCAACAAAATTCCACGTTGAACGATGTCTTTGGCTAATCTGAAATGTTTCACCGTTTAAAATTCTCCTATTAATTTGCACTAATTACTGATTTCACTGTTTCGGCAAATGAAAATTTTCGAATGCTTTTTTGTTTTTAGAGCATCTGAAGAGACACGATAAGAGGCGCTGACACAATAAAGTAATTTCTCTTTCTGATGACTTACCACACAAATTGATTTAAGGTTTTCTAGCTCGAAGAATGCTCTATTCTCAACATCGCTTAGTAATTATTAATATATACACGACAACACCGAAGATAACTATCAATTTTTGTGAGAATATTGACGTGTGTAAAAACTATGAATTTACACTTCCCAGGGACATTACATCAGATATAATTCGGATAAACTTGAGAAATTTTGGCTCCATTTCTCTGAGGAATAGAACTCACTCGTTTTATTTATATCAATCAATTTTTAAAAAACATGACCGAAATATTTGCGCATCATATTCACTAATGTAACTACTGGAACACAAATATGTACAATTTATTTGACGCCTGTTTTAAAGTATTGTTACGGGCATCTTATAACAAACCTTGATGTGTTGTTGTAATGTCAGTGTATTTACATAGATTTTTGGTCGGTGGTCTATTAGGAAACTCTTTAAATTGTAAGAAAACTTCTGTGGCTCAATTGCAAAATAGTGTCAAACATTTCATCACAGAAGCTTCTCGGAAAAATATAGAGACAGTTGATTCTTTCTATTGTGGAACCTATAATTATGCTCCACTCCAGCCGGACCTAATTACTTCTTTAAAAAGCTAGCTTTGCAGCAAACGTATACGGTCGTCAGACTTCGTTCACAAAACCCACTGAAGTCGTCAAAAGATTTATCAAGGAAAACTTGCCTTAACTAGGCTAAAGACAAACATCTATCTTTAAACTACAGACATTTCGCTCAGTCATTTTCTGTTATTTATTTATCCATGTTACCCACATTATTTAACTGTATAGTGACGTCATTGATATCCTGTTGTTGAATTGTGCGACGAAAAGCCAGATTATAAATCGTCAGTAAATGTGCTAGACTTGGTGGCGACACGTCGCGCAGTGTGCCGCAAGAAACACGATTGCCGCGCGAGGTTAGTTTCTCCCAGCGTGCATAGCGCTCTCCTACCGGTATATGATTACTAGTCGCACCACTGTTGTGTCCTTGTTTTATCTTGGCGCACTTAAGTTTTTCATTTGTGTTCATTTATTAAACTTGAAATAGCTTAGCATTTATTTCATTTTGCAACCAAAGGGGAAAAGAATAGCGTAATTTTTTTGTTGGAAAAGTCTGATATTCATACGATCGCCGGTAATCGCCGCTAGACTGCAAGCAGTAGCAGATCGATTTCCTTGAAGACTAAATCTCCGGAAGCGATAGACAGACTTCGTTTTTAGTAGCTATTACTTGATTTGCAATTAACTTTTGCTGATTAATACACTAAAAACAGCATCGTCGATTCGTGGCAACGATTTAAATGATTCAAAACACGAAATGACAAAAGTCTTCATCTGCACGCATAAACATGTTTTGTCTCTTGCTGGCTACACCCACTATTAAACGCAACAAACAGTACATTTCATTCCCAAACAATGTTCTTAACCCTTCTATCAACCTCTAATCACATAAAGCTTTTCCTTATAGTCAGGTAGAATACTTTTTCGACAATGGCGGATGGAGAGAACTAAATTGACCAGGGGCGTCGTCAGCGATTAGAAAGCGGGGAGACTTTGAGCGCCGAAAGCGAGAGCCGTCGCCTGGGGGGTCCGAGGGCATGCCCCCCGGTAAGTTTCTGAAATTTAGAGTCCCCAAAACGCAATTTTAGACATTTTGACGAGTGAATCCTAAGAAACTTCTAAACATTTCACTGTTCGTGCACCCCAACATGTTTCTTATCGGATGTAAACGAATAAAAAAGTGACTTTGGAGGAACTGGAGGGGGGCTTGTCCCCCTTTAGTCCCTCCCTAGGCACCGCCACTGAAATTGACCAGAAGAGGGCGCTGCCTCAAAGAAATTATTAATTGCACTGAAGAAGTGACCTATATGGCAAAAAGCCACTTGGGCTGTTCCAGCTAATACAACTTATTGTTCTCTGAGTATTGACGACAGATAAACTCGTCTCTCACGCTTTATTTTGTAATTAGCTTTTAAATTTCTGTACCAAGTTTGGGGCGGGAGCATGTTCGAAGATTCCTCTAAGCCTTCAATGGCACTATCCATAATCCAGATATTACAAAACTATTGGTGACAAAAGTGTTCTTGAAAGCAATATTACGAAGCAAAAGCGGGGTAATTGGCTCTTCATACTACAATAGTCTACCACAGTATTTTGAATAATGAGATGGATTTCCTGTAACAGTTTAATCAATGTTCATATTTCTTGAGACAGAAGTGTTTTATAATCTGAGACAATTTTGACAAAAAATAGTAAATTTTTTATAAAAAGCACTCAAAGGCTGAATACGTCCGTCAGTGTGTTTTAGTATACCGTTTATTGCTTTTCATGAATTTAATTTAATTATACAGACACAGCGCATTTCATGCTTTGTCACATAAAAGCATCATTTGAAAAGAAGTTTTAGTGCCTATTGCATAATAAACAATATTTTGATCTAAAACTCTTGCCACATAAAAAAAGCATCACATGATTGGTAAAATTGCTAAATTTGATTGCGAAATCTTGTGTAAAGTGTGGAAATTTATCCTTACGATGTTCACTAATTTGGCATATTTTTCTATTACGAAGCCGAAATTGACATCTTTTTGGTAAAGGGATGTATTTCGACCGCGTAATCCAAAAATATACAAATTTTGTAGACTTCGCATTGCCATACTATACACATCCTACAATGTTTCGCGACGAAAATTTGTACCATTTTAATAATTTATGATGCTTTTCCCAGCTTTGGGAATAGATATCCTTCTTTTTTGAATTGATAAAACTTATTTTATAACGCAAACCCTTCCTTTTCATGCAAAAGACACAGTTTTCAAAACTAGTATCATGCACTGACTCCGAAAACTTCTCATCACATTAACCTCGACATTAACAGATAAAAATCTATTTAGGGAAGTATATGACTATGTTGGTTATGTGAGGTAGTCAAAATATGTTTATCAGTATTGCATTTAGACGCAGTATTGTTTAGTATCTTACTATTGATATCAAAGATCGGCTGTGTGCAGGCATTTGGCAGGAAAAAAGCTTAAGATACAAAAATTCGTTAAGTTTGTTAACACTTTGAGAGCCAGTGAATGTAGTTTCTCATGCCGATTAATGAGCATAGCGCGGTATTGCTTGCATTTGTCTGCTATATGTACATGTTTTATCAACACAACACAAGTGCTTTATCAAAACGATCGACAGCAGGAAAGACAATATAAGCCAACCTGCGTCATAGAAAAGTACGTGCCAATTGATAATATATCAATCTGGTGAAAAACAACAGGCAAATACCTTTTCAGATTACAGAATCATTATACAATGTACAAACGTATTTACAAATAAAGGATATTATTGCCAGTGTAGACCACGATATAAGGAACACTACTATGGTGCCGTTTGAGAGTTGTTGATTCAACTTCATTGACAAGTCCTGCAGAGTCTTAGAATTATAATCTTAATTGATTTCTAGGAATATTAAGTTAAAAATTTAGTTTATATTAAATCTTCAAGTTTTTAACTATAGATCCACTCAGGCCAATCAATCTATCTAAGAAAACTGATTTTTAAAATATGCAGAACTTAATACTACGTGCATGGTCAGAAGTCGAGTTATTAGGGCCGCAGGATGCAAAACTATGCAATAACACTACTACTCCATAAAACAGTGGAAGTAGTGTTCTAATCTTTACTTTACGTTCACGACATACTTAAGAAATATAGCATAGTAACTTATGTATGGCAATACAATTTATGTATAATTGTATCAAAAGAACTTCTTCATCATTTACTATTGTTCTGACTGGTTTCGGAGCCTCAAACCGAAATGCTTTTCAAAGCGAGCTATATAGTGGAGCGGCAAGAGCAGTGGGTAACTCTCCACGTAATAGAGCAATCGTAAAAACCTGTTATGCATCAAACGATGTTTATAAACAAACACACAGTACTACTCGTTGTGCATATGCATCAACGTGAATTATGTACTTTAATGTTTAGGGTGCTTTCATTGGAAGTGAATGAGTATATTGAGAAACGAGAAACTTGGACAATAAGAAAATCGTCAAACCAGGCTCATTAGCACGTCTATATTAGAAAAATATTGACAAAAATAATTATTTTTCATGAAGGTCGAATTATGCAAGGCCAAGGGGAATTGACACATTTCGTGTAAATTGCATTAACCTTGATTGGCGCGAGGAACGCTATGTAGATTTATCATTGAAAGACAATGCGTTTCTATACAGAGCTACTTTAACTAGTACAGCGGTAAGTCGTTGAAACTTCGCAGAATATTTACAGCGGTCAAGAATGTGGGGACAGGACAGGAAATTTTGGCTCAGGCCCAAAGAATCCTCGACCGTTCTTAAATGTATAGAGTTGATAAACCTAATTCAAACAATTTGCTTGTATAGAAACACCATCATATATAAAGGCCATTTGTATAAAGGCAGCGGCGTATCACTAAAGATGTTCTTGCTATGCTATTTAACCCGCATTAACAGTAAATATCTATAGACTCGATTTACACAAAAGTTTGGTAGATTGTTCACGCCCAATTCTATATGGTTTTACGACATTGTTTTTCTATGACAGGCAACCAGTATTATGAATTTTCTGCATGTGTGTCCATACTTCCTTAATTGAATTGAAGTATTACTCGTATTTAATATTATTATATGCGTAGGATTTGGTCATCTTAAGCTGTTATTCTTGGTTCACGCCTTATTACTTCATGCAAGAAAGTCTGATCCGGATTTACAATAATGAGGTTTAGAAATCTTTAGCAGTTGGCAACTTAATAGGTATATTTGATTACAGAAATTTGTCACCGTCGTCACGCATTTGAAAATAAGGCTTTGCGGTTTTGAAGAGTTGAATAAATATCATAATTATAAGACATTAAAGAACGTTTTTGACAGCATATGATGCACTCTTGTCAAAAAGTAAATTAAAAGATAGAACAGCTATAATCACGAATCACAGAAACGGAGTTTTGTTTCTGTGCGGTAACATTTTCTTTGGGCTCAAATGCTTTTATTTCTTTGCCATCGCAGGCAGTAAATATTCCTATTTTATTCTCTTCTTCCTATTCAGTGTGTAATAAGACAAAATTAAAAACAGACTTTCGGAGTTGGATGGGAAATTCTACGCAGTGGTTCTTTGGCAAATATCATCGGCAATTCATCAGAATATCTCAGAATATAACAGTGGTAAATGAACTTCGAACCGTCCGTATAAGCAAGCATGAGGCTGACGCGAGGTTTCGTTCTCTTTTTAATCGGCAATGTCAGCCGTGCATCAAGCATTAATATTTAAAAGTACCAAATCGCAGTACCGTTTTGGTTTAAATATTCGTGTAGCTACTGGCCATAATAACATTCGAGAAACAGACTGCTTGGCACCAGCCCACTAGGATGTCAACTAGATTATAAAATTCGGAATAAAAATAGATAATTCTATTTTTAATTCAATTCACTTTTATGCTTAAACGCAATTCCTTGTTCTCAGTCACGTGATGCCAATGAGGAACAAACAATTGGCTACGAAAATAACTCTTTCCAGTCAAAATAATTTCTGCAGGACAGAAGCAGTTCACAGAATTACCAATGATATGTAAATGTCACTCTTTTAAGTGTTACCAATAAACTTGTCGCTAATATTTGAAGAAAAAACTTATGTTTTCGTTTATTAAAATCTACAAAATAAACAGAAACGCTTAAAGCATCTTTCTTGGACTTGGTAGAAAAACTGGCGAACAACTAGTTGGTGAATATTCCGGACGAAAGGTTTTCTAGTTTGACTGTTCCTTTTTCAATATTTTTCGCTGCCTCATATTTTCAAATTATTTGTTTACATGCATGAAAACAATGTCAATATGTGGGATCGGAAACGAGCTTGAAAAACACATGGAGGCAAGGTTGTCGCTTGCCTTGTGACACGCATTATGACCTTATTTATAAAACAATGGACTTTGTAATCGTGGTAATTTAGTCCCAAATACAATAGGAGACACTATGTCACGCATTGAATCAAAAATTACCGGTCATGTTTTACTCTTCAAACACGATTACGAATACATTTGGTTACTAATATAGGCAAATAATGCCTTGATAAAGAAAAAAGTAGATAGCTAAACATCTAACCGCATCTTAACTTTACCTAGTCAACTATGCCTATATTAGATCATATCATACACCTATGAACATATTCTACGGTTTTGTCTTGACCGGCTCTTGGCAGTATCTATTGACTACTTTCATAACTTTTTAACGTAGAGAATTCTTAACTGAATTTCTCACTACATCTTTGAACTGTTTTCTAAAACATTTCACACGCTGTAGTTCTTATTGCATTTTGCATTTTATGATTGCAATCAGTCGCGTGATTTCGCCCAAACAAACTTCAGTTTCTACTTTATCTATAAACGATATAAACTTGAGATAAAATAATGTTAACAGTATATTAAGAATTTGATGAATTTTGATGGTATTTTGCTGACGCGCCTGAAGAGGAACTTTAAGTTCTGATAAACTTTCAGCACTACTTCACATGATATAGGACAGGTGCGTTTTCTAAAAATAAAACTGTGTATCTCGATTAAAATCAAGATTCTAATTGTGTCATCAGGCTTTGCGTGTTCGAGTGAGTCTACCAATCAATTTACGAGTTTCAACATGAAATCTAGTTGGGTTTGATGACGATACGCATAGCAAGTAACTTTGGAGTTCTAGCCCCAACGGCATACAAACCAACTAACCAGATGATTTAAAACTTGGATGGTGATTCGTGTCGAAACATGACAAGATAACTGCACTGTATGTATTCAGTCATAAAACTAATCAGTGGTCACGGAAAGTCATATTTTCAAAAACAATGAAGCTCTATAATTTGCGTAATACGCACGCTATTAATAGCTATTTACATTGCTCCAAAAATTATCAATAACTACGCCACGAATCGCTATATGTAGGCCCAAAGCCACTGGTAGTATATGCACATTATGATCATATTTAGCTTGTTTTTGTTTCTCAGTACACCCAAATTAGTTTCTTCTCACACAAGCTGATCCAAATTACCATAGTCAAAACATTTTACTAAAATACAACCTCAAACTTCTAGTACAGTCTAAATGATTAAGTAGTGTTTGTAAATACATTACTTAAACTCACAATGGCTAAGTAAAGCAAGAGCAAATCATAAAAATAATTTTTGACCTTATAGCTACATTGTTTTAATTTGACTTCTAAATATAGTACTACTGCTAAATTATATAGATTTCGTTGTCGCTAATGCACAGTCTGATTACACTCCCGTGACACTCTCAAGATCAATCTTTTTACAGACTATACGCTTACATCAAAAGTGAACGGTTTTTACACACAGTTAAAGCTACTTGACAATATTTTTTAAACCCACTTTAGAAATCGCTAGAGCAGCCAAAAAATATATATATATTTAATTGTGAAGTCGTCAATGTTTCATAAAGTAAATTACAAACACCATAAACTTCATCAGCATTTGCAGCTAAATATTTTGTGATACAGATTTCAGCCGAGTCGCATAGCCATGGCATACAAGTATTAATTCCGTATATAATTTCTCGTCTCAAAAATCATTATTTATCAAGATATTTTGAAAACTAGACTGCTAATTGAATTTTGTATAAATGGGGGGTTCTAATCAACAGCACTATTCTTCATTGTTTTGATACTTAAGCAATAATTAGCAACATATGCCCTGATTTGGTCAACTTTGGTGAATGCCAATGTAGCCACAGTCTCTGCTAGTTATGACGTACATCAATAGTTTGGCAAGGAACTACCACGTTTCTATTTTAAATGTGGGATTCGAATTCCATTTGCAGGAAACATTAATCGTGATATCGAAGACCCTTAGCTAGGACTGTTTGCCATGCAGACTTCTCATTGTGTTGGTGGGAACCAGGTGTCCCACACTTGACCACTGCTCATCTCGCGGTTCGCGCGGTAAAAAACTCAGTCCTCGTTAATTACCATCGGAAATGACAAGAATCCGAACTGAATTGCATTAATTTAACACCCATTTCTATTTTAGTCTTTAATAGATCAATAGGTTATACGTTACAACGAATTTTTAAAATTCTCAGCAACTGTTTATAGATTTATCCAACATAATAAACTTCGAGACACAAATAACGACGGCTTGTTTTAGGAAAAGTGTGAAGTGATGTGTACTATTCAATTCCCAACAAATTTTTATCCGCCATTGTTTGTAGTGGCATTATGTACTTCCTCGTGTATTCTTAAATATTATCCTGAGCTATTGGCCAATCAGCGCAGTCGTTATTTGAAATGCCACTTTTAACACTACTCATATTCTTGGCTCTGCATACATCGTACTGCTGTTGATCTCGTGCAATTTTTTGTGACCATAATACGCTGTTTCGCATCAAACACACTTGACTGCCATATAAACCAAAGTTTATTCAACAACTTTTCCATTCCAATGCAAAAAATGTCGGCAAATGGACACTTAAAGGGTCAAGGTTTCAGTGCAATGAACTGCAGGGACTCCTTCGTAAATTTTTCGTAATGCTAATATTCTTTTTCAAGCATGGCACATTGTGCCAACTATATCTACTTGGGAACTTAGTATTTCCCCAGGCTAAAACTTGGTCGCCAAATATCATACAGCGGGATTCTGATAAATCTTTGTACACAATAATTAGTTTGGCATACAGAAAATATAGCAAACTCGTAATGAACAATACATACCCAGAACAAGATATTATCTTGATAAGACGAACTATACCAAATATAAACAATGAACTCATGCATGCAACCATAATTCTAATTTAATGGTTTTGGGATGTTTGAATTGGTAATTGAATAATAAATAATAAAAGATCGCAAAGGAGCAGTCTGTATGTAACACCAGGGTATCTCATTAGCATATATTGTGTATGGTAAACAGATCATACATGTTTGGAGGCAATACAAGTGAGTATTCTAATTAGGATATTCTCGATCATCAAAATTTTATTTGGTCAATCATTAAAACACAACTGCCAAATACTTTTGATTGGTATGATTCACACAGTTCATGCAACATGCAACATGCAACATGCACTGTCTTGACCATAATTTGCTTTACATTGAAACAGAAGTATAGTAGCCCTAGATCGGTCTCCGGTGTTTTCTACGTGTCACGGTTTTATGTGAGAAAAAAAATTATTAGGATTATTCTAAAATTTATACAGTAACTGCCATCAAGCAGAAGTCACTGTGAAAGGCCTATTGAATACTGAGCAGAGTATGAATTTTGAAACTTTGCTGGGAAAAAAGCGTCGTCTCGATATAGGAACTGATAAAATACATACAATATGACTTATAGAGAAAGGGTATTCATGTTAGAAAGCAATGGTTACTACTGTATCTAGCCCCGATACAGTGTGTCTCCGGGAATAGAAGTATCCAAAAAAACGAGTACACGAAAACTGGGGTGTCATCCGGTACATGTACACTGACTTCGTCATTACCACACAAGCACAGAGTCATAGAAAGCATATAACTGGACAGGGTTCCGGAAACTAAAGCTTACTTTTTCTATACTTAATCGATTTACAAGCCATCTGTATTGATAAAGACAAGGAAGAGCTTTCGATAAACAGAGAATTTGTAAGTCAAAGTTTAAATCTCAGTCTTTGAAGTTGAAGATACATTTGCTTGCGCAGTGAAAGTAACTGAATTGTCATGGAATAACTGCTTTGTCGAAAAGGAAGTTTTTCAGTGAAAGTTTCGTGTTTGTTCCTTTTCATGAAGTCAGTCTATAGCTTTCAAGAATGTTGCAGTGAATCGTCCACAGTTATTGTATTTCAATTTGATTACACCACAATAAACAAACAACGCATTAGCAATGTCCGTATATCTTGAAATCAAGCACAATAAAACGGTGCAACTGTAATTGATCTCGGTGAAAAATTGCTAGGAAGAAACACTATTTTATATAGTATATTGTATTTGAATGCAGAAATATCGTGACTTGAACTTTGTCCAAAAGTATGAGGTTTTCACTTCATATGTAAAACGTTGTTACTAATTTTTAGACTACTGTAGAATATACTTTGTTATACGTACATCATGCATGTGCATGGAGATATTTTCTTTTCTATACCACGGTAAAACAAAATCCTTTGCTTTTGGCATACTTGATGTTTAAAGACACACTGCACATCATCCATTTTGGCAAGTCATATTTATAAGCCTAATACGAGTAAAGTAGCAGCAGCTGTTTGTAGAATAAATGGTTAAGTTTAGGCAAACTGTGTTTCAGTCCCTCGACTGAGTCACCTTGTTAACATATGACATTGCATTCTCACTGTGACTTACACTGTCAGCCTGAGTGCAATATCAGTGAATTATACCACTGTGTACATTAAGGCAGGGCGTGAAATACTGCAACAGTACTAGTCAGAAATACTTCAAAAATACTCAACAACATACTTTCTATATGTTAGTAGTTAATACTTTTTATAGCAGAAGATCGCTTTAACTTTTTAAACTGGAAAGAAGCAACTGAAGACTAATCCCACTTATTCTCAACCCTCTTACGTGTTATCAACTTATGTTTTTAATGACTGGTTCAAAACAAAACAACACATCAGAGGCGCCAAAAGAGAGACATTTTTATTATTTGAACAAAATGCAACCTTAAAATGCTGAACATATTTTTCACATGAGGGTGTTCTTTAAATAAATATTCCTAGTCAAGAGTAACTGCTGGGTCCTTGATAGATATGCAGTATGTTCGCATACTGAGTCATGTTTATAAATACGTTTTCCAGATTTTAAACGAATTTTAAAAGCTATAGGCAGAAGACAATGAAATAGTTTGTGGTTAATACTTTTTTGATTCTCAAGCAGTTTCTAGAACGAACCAACAACATTTAGTTTTCCATCTGTACGCCACATTAAATGAATTCTTATGTTATTAAATTGTGTTAAAGTTGTGTAAAAACATGCATCTATTAGCAACTGCATGCCTTGTAAATTCAGCATCGGTAATGACCTCACAAAATAATGACGTTTTTATCCCTATGACTTCAACAATATTACGGACTATATTTTAGGCACAGTCTTATACTAAAAATAGTCATGGATGATGCAATTTTTGGTTAACACAGAGTTTGGAATTTGAAACACGCATCCGTAAAAAAGATATTTTGTGATAAAATTAAAACTACGAGATTGTGATATAAATAAATTATTCCTGGATAAATGTTTCTGCATGCAGCATGAAGATTTTACGTGTTTCTGTTATGCTCTATTAATGTAAATGTGTATGTAAATCATGATATTCTATACTTATTATTATAAATATATTTTGCATTAAGTTACTGAAAGTAAATATATATTTTGCGCTCATTTTAAATCCTAATGTTGCTTCTGAATTGAAGGTATAAACTGCAACAATTCATGGAGCAAAATATTGTTCAAATTTTGAAAAGGAAATTGAGTGAAATTTAGGAAACGCGATACTTCCTGTGGACAAAAAAATTGCATGGAAATAACGTATCCTTAGCATGATCATATATCATTAATGTTCTTAATTTGTCAACTCACACTTTGAAGTATTACAATTGCTATTTCGGATATATCCCTCAAGTTCAGCTTCCGATATTATCAATTTAATTAATCACAGTGCGATTACTTAAGTTACAGTATTAACATGTTCGTGTACGTGTTCGTGTACGTGTACGTGCGTGGAAATGTAAACTTGACGGTTTAAACTGTTGTTTGTCGTCTGTATACACCATGTGCAAAGTATACTAAACCAGCAAAGCGCTTTGACTAAGTTGCTGCCATGCAAGCTTAATTCTGAAATGGTTCTAGTTACGGAGTTGGCTGCCCCGAAGCATACTACGGAAGTTTATATTTGACAAACTGAATCAGAACTGTAAAAACCATATAAATTGGCGTAATTAGTTTTTGCTCGACTGGTTTAAATTGTCATATAGTTATTGTTTAACCCAAACGCTACCAATGTGTTTGCAACTTTGTAAATGAAATTAAAACACATCATATTAAATCAAAGTGTCTCAACACCAGATGGATATACATTTCACCATTAACACGCAATGTAGGAATCCAAAGTGCTGCAGCAGTTTGGCATTGCACCATAGGAAACCACACACTGGGGTTTTAATCGGCCGGCCATTCCTTGCATGGAAAGATTTTGGGATTGGCTCAAATTTATTCTAATTGCAATCAGCAGAGAGAGTATTGTGAAATAGAACAACAATGTTAAACAAAAAAGCATACATGATTAAATTTTGATGCAAAAGCGGTCAGAATCACCAGAATAAAATCGGTTCTGTGTGCGACCGCGGTTGTTGACGCTGTCACTAATCATTTTTGCTTATTTTAAGTTTAAAACAGTTTTGATTAAGCAGCACATATATACCACACATTTTCTTGGCAAAGAAAGCAAAATTAACAACAAAAAAAAGATTGTTTAGTATATTTTAGAAAAATGAAAGATCTTAAAACCTTTTATAGACAGGCATTATTTCTTAATGCAGGCTCTTGAGATGAAAGGCCTGAGGGGACGGTATAATGTTGAGCTGTCTTCGCGGACTACGTCAACTACTCACGTTTTGATCATACTGTGATCAGTCTACAGTTATGCACCACCTATCTAATGGATTGTAAGTTGATCTTGCCAACATCTCAGAGTCACTTTAAGATATTAAAATTCGGAAATCTGTTGTTCCTTCTCAGTCTAATTTGCAAAGATTACAAAAACGACGCCATGGAAAATGAGATTGAAGATTATGTCAACCTCTTCAGTACAACAAACTGGTACTTGATTGCGGATTATTTCTTCATTACAACAATATGATTGAGACGATTGCAGAATTTGAAATTTCGCAGCATAAACTGAAATGAACGCTTTACCAGATAGATAACACACAAAAGACGAGTTCTGGGAAACAACAATGCAACTACACTGAGCTCTTTTTGAAACATTTTGCCTTAACACCAATAAACGATTTAAAGCTTCATCGCAAAGGTACACTACTCACTGCTACTTATGTGTACATAAGTGATCGTTGATAAAAACAAATACTAGTTGACTGCAACACAATCTATTCTATGGGTCAGGCCAAGGGGTTAGTCAATTTAAAGGAACCATGAAAACAAGATTAATATTTTTTGTTCTGCATTATGTAGGGGCGCTATAAAATACATTTTGAATTGGAGTGTTGATACAAAGTTAGAAACTTGGAAAAACCAACTCTTTTAAAGTTCTGCAGACCATGGTTGCAAAAACATGCACTCAGATGCTGATTACTTTTCACAGACTCAGTTTTGAAGTCTCTTCTCCTTAGTATGACCCTAAGTCATTGATATTGTCTAAGCATTAAATCTCGCCGGTGCCGACCCTACGGCAGCACTGTCCTGACATATGATGACTTAATGGGAATTATACGCTACTTCTTCCTAATTTCCTTAGGTTAAAAAATCTAAATATCCTTTCCTTTTTAAAAGAGGAAAGTACTGCTCGCCAACTGATACGAGAAACAACGTCAGCTTGTCGAAATGATACGCGAGATAGTATCGATTTTGATATAATTATGTTTTCAAATAGCAGACTAGCTCTAAATTTAGTATTTTACATCAACATAAGTACTACCAGTGCAGTGTATATGACAATATAGGGCGGAGCAGTTACCGTATGAGGTGCTTTTTGATAATCATAGTTGACATTATTGAATTGCCTTAACGTTTTTTTAAATCGTTTGCACTGTTTCTAAAGAGGTGGTGTTGTTGCCACAATTGAAATGGATTTCAAAACACAGACAATGGTATTGTGATAAGAACGTAGCCTTGAGCTGTTTTCATCAGCAGTAAACAGAAATAGTTACTTATTTTGGTGAAAATTAATTCCACGAGATATCAATAACTGCAGGAATAATGCAGTTTAGGTTTCTCACGTGTTGCTAGCTAAGGTCAATCAATAATGAAGGCGTTTACGATTATTTTTGGTGATCAAATACGAAGGAGAATATAATATAATGTATAGTATTGTACTAGCAAATAACATAATTTTTTATAGTTTTAAGACTTATTAGTGCCATTAGTTTTTATGTTTTTCATTGAAAATGTTTACATTCGGATGCCGCATAATGTACACTTTTTTAGTTCATGAATTAAGCTATTTTGTACAATTGTTTTCAATTTTATGAAATCTCTGAAAAACACGGGAAATTTTAGAAAAAGATAATGCTCATCAAAGGTGTATAGTTACATGATGCATGCAATCAAATATTGCTAGCACTTTTAGTGTCAGCCAGTCTAAAGATGTCATCTTTCTGAGTAAACATGCACGCGCGCTTCTGCAAGTAACGAGGTAGTAAATATCTGTATATAGGCAATGGAAGTGTAAATATTACAATTAACTGTAATCTATCAATGCATAGTTAGAGAAAACAATATATTAACGCACTAAAAGTAGTTCCAATTGATCAAAACAAATTCTAAAAGGGTAAATATTTTTCAAAATGTTCATGCCGCCGTGGTCATAAAAATTACCCCCGAGTATGCCTAGAGGTTTGGAGAGGCAATTAAAAATTTTATGTAATTTGAAACAGGAAACATTGAAATAGTAGTAATGTACTGTACATGTACTCACAACTTCTGAATGTGCTTGAATCTCTGTAAAGTGTCTTTAGAAATTTTGCTGATATAGTTTCCCCGAAGAGTTCTATAAACAAAATGAAAACAGTAGTCAAGATTAAGTAATAATATTATACGATAATATCTTTAAAAACGTCGTATATTTGCACAAATTTCCTCTCTGATGTTGATTATAGCGCACTGCTTCAATACTTCTTCGGGAAAGCAATGTTCGTTGTTTCTTCAAACGTTTTTACAAAGGCTAAAACATAAATACAGTAAATACCACATGCTACCATCTGCAGGACAGAATGACGCAGACGACTTAAAGTTAAATTAATCAAAAAACCAATCATGACTCCAACTACTTGTAATTCCGATTGATGTACAATGTGTAGAAAGAGAGCTAATTACAACACTACTTAGCAATGGAATTTGGTCTTCGCAAATTGTCATTATGCTGTATTTCTGTAATCTTGAGGCCCGTTTACACCGGCGATTTTCGATGCGATTTTTCTCGTGTTGAACGATGCGAAAGAGTGGACAACTGATGAATATACTTGGTCCAACAATATTGCTAATGCATTCGGCAGTCAGGGTAATCTACCACATACAATAAGAGGAGAAAAGTCGCCCGTGTAAACAGGCGCTTATGTATGATAATAATTATACTTTATTCATAAACAGACTAATACAGGCATATATGAAGTTTTAACAACAATTTAAGGTCTATTTACAAATATATAGTCTAAAGCTAGATCTTGTTGATGATAGTTTGTTTATGGTGTCAAACTATCATATAAATACAGTATATCATGAAAATATTTCGATGTTACTTTCATAATAGATTTATCGTGAATGTTTAGCATGTATCGAAATATTTCCCTGGTGTTAAACAAGTGGAAAGTTACATTTACATCGTACTACTCTTTCATGAATTTATGTCTGAGTTGTTCGAAATTATTATTCGCACAACACATTAAATGGCGCAAGGGCAACAAGCATGCGGTTTTTTGACGATTTTTCTTTCATCATGTATAGGAAAGAGTATACGATAAACTGATTTCAAGAACATTAATATATTTGGTCTCGTAAATGAAAATCAAGACTTCATGAACGCCGCAGGGATTTGGTCGTCTCCAATTTGCGTGCCATTTCGCACTATGTCTATTACACTGAAGATGGATAGTAACCATATGTCACTAGCATAGTTGTCGTTTTTACTGTAATTTTTTCGCGTATACTTGAGAAAAAAAAGCCACAATTATCCAATGTTTGAGTTTGCATTGTATAACCTCACTTTGTCTTAAGTTTGATGGCAAATCGGAGGCTTTCTAACTCTCATAAAATATTCACTTTTTAGGGAAATTGATCAATTATTATTTTCATAAACTACACAACAACGGGCAGTTCTCATCAAGCTAAAGAAAGCATTTTCATTTGAAAATTTTGACTTTCTTGAATTGTCAATTGACTTATAATATTGAAAGAAAAACAATTTCTTCTTTCGGAAATAATAATAATTGTTGAATGTTGTGTACTTCATCATTGCGAAAAGGTTTGCAATTAAAGAGTAAGAGCATGAACCCTAGAGGGACAAAATTAGAGCAAATGTCGTTAAAGATCGCGTAAGTGTTAACATCAATCAGGTTCTTATCATAGTGCCAGTGAAAGAATTATAAAGGGAGTGGGAGTAATAAGGCTAGCAGTCATGATATCAAATGCGCAATTGAACGCTAATGCCATCATTCCAAAGGTAAGGGGAACTGTTAATCCGCACGCATAAACCGCGTGTTTAGTGACGATGCATGAGCGAAAAACCCAAAGTGAAGATCGGCAATGTTTTGCTTGATGCCTTTGCTCTTTCCACAAAACTTTAATGGGAGAAACACTTTCGTTTAGAAGTTTTAGACGCGTACGGTATTTTTTTTTAATCAGTTTGCGCAGATTTAGTAAAGTAGTATGAAGAGTTTCCTGTTGACTGTCCGGGCATACTGCTTTGATACAGTCATATAGCCGCCTCATTGTTTCATACATCTTGCGTTTGTTGCGAATTCGCATATCGCGCGAAATATTCCATGTAGACAGAGAATTTAATTGTTCTTGTTAAACCAACATAACACAAGCTTGCGACATCAAGTCCGAGTAAATAAATATTTCAGAATGTATCAGAATATATCAGCGTGTTGTTTTCTGAGCTCTTTTACTACATCGGGTGGTACTTATGTTTGTAAGCCTAGTCTGCGCTTTGCGCAATGTTAGAACGCTCGTGGTGAATGATAATTGAGCAAGTGGCTGACAGCTTCTTGGAGTAGTGGGGCAAAAACAATCGCCTCACAATGAATTGAAACAGATGTTACAAAGATGGAGAATTTTCTATATGATTTTCTACCATTCTGCGATTAAAACACACTCTCAAACGTAGCTAGTATACTTACAAATGCGTCACATTTTCCCATTGACAATGCGGGACTTCAGTAAGGTTCCTATCGGAACAATCAACTTCATAGCCATGTTTTGAAGCAAGCACATTCTGGCACATACAACGTAAGCAACAATCACTATCCAATTCACTCAGGTCTTTACTCGTAACATAAATGACGCAACAGAGAACTATTAAGCATCTCATGCAAGCCATATTGTCGCTAAGATTCAACGGACGTTACCAACCAAACTAAACACTTCACTCGGACGGTACATCCATCGCAAATGATTAACCAATGGCGAGCGACTGAACTAATGCCAAGAATGAAACACGAGAGGAAATGTGTTCGTATTGAATTTCTTTTATAAATACCACTTAGAATTGACCCCAGGAATCGTGCGTCAAACACAACCAATCACAATTCACATTCGTGACTATAATTAGACGCGGTAAGAATGCTTAAATATTAGGGTAAATTAATCCGCACTCTCTTAAATCATTTTTTATAACTATTGAGATGCTCTTTTTTTTAGTGCAGTCAGACACTGTAGCATTTTCAAGTGGTTTTTGAGCAATCAGTGCAATTCTCGTGCGATCTTATGAAAAAAGAAAAAGAAAGCAATAATATTTAAGTTGATGAACCATGCCAACAGGGAAGATGTGACTGTTGACAGCATTGCTGCTCTTAAAACAAATTTTCTTGACACACGAAAACAAAATATGTGCTGTGAGGTTATAAATAGCCTCACATTATTCCCGCATAATTTCGTGGTTAAACAGATTTCCAGTGATCTAGTAAGGTAATTATTATGCTCATTAATTAGACTGGCTAGCTTTCAGCCCATACACAAACAGTGATTTCGTTAATCTCTTTTTTTCACGCTCAATAGTCCCATAATGAATTCTTTTAAACGATACATTTCAACACATGGTTGAGAAAATAAAACATTTCCATTATAAGTTTTGATGTATCATTTCTCATCAACTGTTTTTCTTGTAGCAACAACTCAATTTCGAGTTTGTCCCCAAAACTTACCGCATGCGCTATGTTAACTTTGTTACGAAACCCTGACTTGGTCTTGGCAAATTCGCTAAGAAATTTATTGTAGTGATATGCGCGTGTGCGTTTTATGGTTCATATATATAGCTAATATCATGTGATGTATACCTGCATGTGAATCTTAAAAAAATTACGGCAAAGCTAATCCTTAACAAAAGCCTAGCAGCAGCTCGAGCAGCAGCATGAATGAGATATGTATGACTTTATCTATTCAACAGGGACCATTCTTGGCCTGTTAGAAAGTTAAAGTATTGCTTATAATTAGGAATACTCTCGACCTGCAATATATCGTCAGCATTTCGTTTTCTATATTCTTGTTATGTCGTGCTCTGTCTGATTGTGGTTCACAGATAAACTTAACTAAAGCTAAAGGAGGCCCGGTTTAGACGTCGAACCTTTGATAACAATAATAATAGTAATAATTTAATAAATTTATACAGCAAAGTTTCCCGAAGCTCAAGCGCGCTTTACAAGTTGGAGAAGAAGAAAGTAAAAGAGGAAATTACGTTGGTGTAAAAAGCTACAATTACTGTATAATTACAGTATAATTTTAAAAAGTTCGACGTTTAAGGTGGGCCTAAAGAGTATAATTTGAAGAATGCTTACACCACATATGAGCAGGGCCTTAGCCCTCGGCGCAGATTCAATTATTTCAAGACTGCTAAGTTTACCAAGAGGATTTGAGGCATATTCACACGGACGATTGTTGTTGAGATTTTTCTCGTGTTCAAGGATGTGACAGAGTGGATAAATGGGGAGTATACTTAATCCAACAATTTTGTCAATGCACCCGTCAGTCAACCTACTATACGCTAAGGGGAGAAGTAATGTAACAAAAAATCGTCCGTGTGAGCGGGCCTTTGCAATTGGCTATAGCTGCATATCTAAAACTGCTCCTGTTGAGCCTTGGGTATTACATGCATTATTGCATTTACAGTTATAGTTTGGTACCCTCCAACCATCAACTATCAACGGACCACGGTCATAAGAGGACGTTACACAGATGGTAAGGCAAGCATACAAGTGCATGGTCTTCTAGAGAGACAACTTATTGCTGGCACGAAAAGTGAGAAGAACATTACCAGTTTAAGACTATAATCTACTGCGTTGTTAGAAGTAATTTGAAAACGTCAAAATATCCTCAGAACGCATTGCTTTGTAATGAAACGATATGCTCCAGTAGTCTTGTATATGACTTCAATTTGAAGTAAACAATAGTTTTAGTACTTTGAACATCACACAATATTTCGTATATATTTCAGCGCTTGCTTACTCGCTTTGTTGCTAGCGTAATGTAAAATAATGATACTGTGAAGTTGAGACCATACGATGTTTCTGCATTTACTTTTAAAACGCATATGTTTTTAACCATGTTGCACGCAGAGTGATCAACACGGCTAATGGTGTTGTTCCGCGCTGATTATTTACTGTGTTACCATTCATGCACGAATATCTTATGATATTTTTTAACATGTGGCATTTTCGAATAGACTCGGCGTATCACCGTTCGTCCATTTATGGGACTGTATGCAAACGAAAATAACTGCCCCCTGAAGTGAGTCAATCATCCCAACAGTCACACAAGCTTCAAAGAATGTTCACTGTCCTTTCGTTATAAGTGAACGACTGATGAGTGAATATTCTGCAACCCATCAAAACAGCAAATTCTAAAATTGACCAGCAAATGTGCTACTCGTTCATCATGGAACAAAGCTCTTGCAGCTCTTTTTCGATATTTACTTCTAACTACTGAAGAACGGGTTCAGATTTTTGTATCTTTGTAGGTTTTTCGTAGACAATGAGATTTTCTAACTGCGGATATTTTTAAACATACCAGCAGTGCTGATTCAGTTGAACGGCAGCAGGACAAATCGTTCTTGACCGCTGTGCTGCTCGGATTCTAATTTGCCCGATGGCTCTTTCAACTTCGATGCCTCTAGGACAAAAAGCTCTGCATTTTGTTCGAGAATGCCACTATTAATTAGATTCCTCCTCATTTCATCATCTTGGCCAAAAAGCAGAAAAGCAATCTAAAAGAAACACAAAATCCATCATCATATATAGCTCAAGAGACCATCCTAACTAAATAAGTAAACTTGCAAAGTTTGGTCGCATAATGCTGTAACATGTGAAAATATAACCCTGCGAAGTTTGCAACTTATAGGGGAGTTTTAGTTTCACGTTTACGGCAAACCACTAACCTCAAACGACACTCTTCAGAATGCATATGACGGTAGGTTTTACAACCATAAGTGTTCTAAGTAAGTAATTCATGGTTAAATTTAATGAATCAAGTTTTTATCTTTCGAAAGCTACAACAGTTGTCTCGCAAATACGACTTGAAGTTTGCCGTTTGAGGTTAGCGGTATGCCGTAAACGTGGAACTAAAACTCCCCATATATAGTTTTAATTGCCGGCGAAGGGTTGAACCACTTTCTGCTCCACAGTGGTTCTGTTTTGTGCGCACGTAATACAAAAATGTACATTAATTGCAAACTTCGCAAGGCTTACTTTTTGCCTTTTACAATATTATGCAACCAAACTTCTTGCAAGTTCCGTTACTTTAGAATGCTCTTTTAAGCTGCGCTGATGGGTTTCGTTCATCTTGTTTAGATCAAAATTCTGTCAACTGTTGGAATCATCCATTGTCATGTTCGATGATAGACCAACATCAACAATGTCATTCGCATTTTAAGATGCTGCTCAATGCATGCTCTCCTGTACAACTATTCAGTTCTGAGACAGCTATAATTCATCTACCTAGGCCGACTTCCACACGGCAACCTGGTAGAATAGTATTATTATTTGATTTGTTATGTAAATAGCTTATTATCCTTTTAAATTTAGAGTAATTAATCGTATTTATATGTAATTTACTGGAGGTTCACCATGTTTATAAATAAAGGCAATGTAGCTATGTATGTATGTATGTATGTACCTTGATCCAGATCATGTTTAAATGTGGCTGTTAAGCCTGGTTCTCATATGTGTGGGCGATAGTCTGCGACGCTCCTGCGACGTTTGTTCTCGACGATCGGAGAAGAAAATTATTGGAGCTAGACAATAGACTTCACGCATCAGGGATGAAGGGCGATGAACGTGACCAGTCATCGATGCTCTAGCTTGCAACTTCTGTACTTGACCATCGGAGCAGCAAATTATTTATTATAGGCAAAAGCTGAGATTTTACCCATGGGCGTACCGGGTGGAGGGGCGGGGGGGGGCGGTAGCCCCCCCAGATTGTTGGGCAAACAAGGCCAGTCGGGCAATACTCGTTTGACAGTCGGGTAAA
>JAOBYK010949759.1:0-24789 GCA_025434845.1 Phenganax subtilis | reverse complement strand
ATTGCCACGGATTGCATCAGTCATGAAAAGAATAAACGTTATCATTAGCACGTTTTGATAAAGAAATTTCATCGTTGTAATCGTTTTTGCAATAACCAATGAAATGTGTAAAGCGTTGTGTTCTTCTCTGGCTTGGAGTTTAAGCAACAATGAAGCAACCGCCAATTACCTACTTTTGTCACATGAAAAGAAATATTTCTTTTCGTCCAATCACAACTCTTTGCGAAGTTTGCAAAGCTGAAACAAGCTTCAACGGGTCTAGATATTTAAATTCGTCAGGCCAACTGCGTTTGAGTGCTCTTGAAAACGTGAAAAGAATGTAGAAGCTAATTGAAAGTATTCTTAGGACGATATTCCGTTTCAGCTCTCTGTGTTTTTCGGCTAACTGCTACAAAATCAAAAACTTTAACTACTTTTGAGGTTAGAAATGTTCCGTACAACGAACATGAAAAGAAATTTCGAATTATCATTTTCCTGTTATTATTTCTGTTATTATTAACCAGTTTGTTAAAGAACGGTTGCTTTTCCCCCAAAGCTGCAATTCAAGTGGCTGCTTCTTAGGCTATTCACATGTTTTGTTGAAACTAAAAGAACGGTCGCATAAAACTATGACTAGAATTCAACGATCACGAATACGTGCACGTATATAATAAGAGATAACCATTAGTAATTCTAATAAATGAAATTAAGGGTTGCTATGTTACAGGAAGTCCCATTTCTATATTGGTATGTTGACTCTGTACGTAAAAATTAGAAAGCTTTAAAAAATTTTTATTTGAAATCGAGATTTTGGACTATACACCCATCAGCAGGATTAATATTGTTGAACAAATCGCTCACCTAAATACTGTATATATGCTAATGTACTTAAATTTTTTTAAGTACACTAAAAGACTACTGTTATCCTAATTATGGATGACATATTAATCCTGATGATGGGTGTATAGTCTGAAAGCTCGATTTTATATAAAAAATTTTTAAAGCTTTTTAATTTTTACGTACTAGAGTCAACATACCTATATAGAAATTAATTAATGTAATCTGATGATGGAGTTGTACCCTAAAACATTGTTACAGTTTAATCAAAGTTTTATATCTTAAACAGCCTTCTGGTCGTTATTGATAGAGAAATTGTTGCATTAAAATGAGGATTAAAGAAAGTTCGTTCTTGAGTACATTGTGAAAATAAGTACAAGAAACATGCTTAGGTCTTGAAATAAAATGTTTGTTTACCGTTGGATATCGTTGTCTTTTTGTTTAGAAGTATTCAAAAGTAAAACAGGAAAAAGGTAAAAATATCAAAGGTCAAGGGACTTTTTAATGTGACATTAATTGTTACTCACTGGGAAAGTAGTATTATTTCAAAGTAAATTGGTTCTATTGCATGCTTATCAGTTAATGGTACAGAAAGTTGACAGCTGGTTAAAAATGTTTTTCTCGGTAGGACCTTAATTCTTACAGCCTTTAGTGGGCTTTTCGGTTGTGAGTTTGCGCCTGTTGCTTCGCATTTTGTACTTTTTGGTTTTTTCACCACGATCAAGCATATTTTAATTGTATTTCTGCGCGACAGTATGAATAGCCTTGAATGTTAGTTAGATTTTTGTAGAGTAAATTTTAATTAGAATTCATTTTCAACTTTTAAGAATACTTTTAGATCTTATTTCAGAGTTGGAGAACCCTTGCTGCTCTTTATTTTATTTTGTAATTTTTTCAACATTCGTACGATCGTTTTAGTAATAACAGAAGTTTGAGCACTACGTCAGATGAGGAACTACTAGAAAATTGTACATACAAATGAGTTCCTTTTGTGAGACAAATGCCTATGCTCTTTTTAAGAGAGCTATGCCGATTCAGACGTCTGTCAATATAACTTAACTGCCTCAATTTCGCGTTGATGGATAACTTTCACCTCGGTCTGAAATATTTAGGATATATTCTCTCAGCCTCATGCAATGTTTGCAAGAAGCGCCGTGAAGGGCTCTCTTTACTACACATCATGCATGTAAAAAAAGCAAATCCAACTGTTACGCTATAAACAGAAAAATATTCAGTCAAACTTTGCATAACTCTCACTTTTTTAAATGTTAAGGTGGCTCCCTAGAGTTTTATCTCCGGGGGTATTTTGATCGTGTAAACAAGTAAATTTGAATGCCGAAATAATATTTTGGTCGCGAAACAAACGTTGAATATCTTGCGTTTCCTTCGGTGAATTTTTTTCATATTTTGCACGAAGAAAGTTTTTACTCTTTTAAACTCACACACCAATTTCGAAAAAAATAAATCGAAGGAGTTTTCCACAGTAAATTTTTGCGAATTACTCAAAAACTTATCGATTTAATTTTTTGAAAATCTGGCAAATAAACAAGTACACCACCAGCAATCGATGTGCAAAATATGAAAAAATTCACCGAAGGAAACGCAAGATATTTAACGATTGTTTTGCGACCAAAATATTATTTCGGCAATCAAATTTACTTGTTTATATGATCAAAATACCCCCGGGGATAAAACTCTAGGAAGTCACCTTTACTTGTAATCTTTCAAATGCCAAGGTTTTTGCTGCATTTGGTGGAAAAGTGAGGGAACACGACTTTATATAATACTGATATTGGGCGTCGTCTGTGCTTTCGCTGGACCACTACTGAGACCTAAAATTTCGTTTAGACACATAGAAGAATACGGAAGAATAAGATGTTTTTTTGCTAGTTGACATTTAGTGAATAACTTTATATGATATTATTTTTTACTCCAAACATCAGTCTAGTAATTATCGTTTCACCATCGGCAGATGGGGCTCCCGTTACGTTGGAGGCTCGGGCCAAGTTACCCCCTGCCTTTCCCCACCCCTTCAACGGCCCTTGCTGCATATCTATAAAGTATCCTTGATTGTGAGGGCAAAATAAGTTTATGGGATGCCTTTGCTCCAACGGATTATGTCAACTAGCGAGGGATTACGTGTAAACCGTCAATTAGCGGAACGACGCACACGATCGAAATGTTGCTAAACTTGTATTAGACAACTAAAAAAAGGAATATATTTGAAGGGTTACAAATTCAAGAAGTATATTGTATGGCTAGGTGTCGAAAGGGAAGTGGACTAAAGATCTGTTAGGACGGATTTCAGCTATGCTAGTCTTGGTGAATTATTAACTATAACTTGTATATACCAGGTAACTTTCCCAGTAATGTACTTTGAGATATGTTTTTTAACTATTTATTTAAAATTACTTTAGACTTTAATGTTCAGAAAATGCAGCAAGTAGTGTGGTACGTGCTACGTACGATGACCTGTAACTTTATGGAAAGAACAACAGAATGGGACTATTTTGAGCCTGATTGCCAAAGAAATGGGCAATTTCAACGTTCAACCAAATTTTGATTAGTCAAGAGGGACGAAATACATCCTCACCGCTTAGAATAGCATCCGAAACTAAGAGCATGCGATGTTTGGTTGCAAAATGTTACAAAGTGTGAAAAATATAGCCTTGGAAAGTTTGAATTGGTTTTAAACATTTACAAAATGTTTAAAACCATAGAAGAATATGCATAATTTGCAAATTTCACTGGGCCATGTTTTGTGCATTTTACAACATTTCCCAATCAAACTTTGCAACTTCCTCCAGAATGCTATTTTAAGCTGTGAGAGTGAATTTCGTTGTTCTTGTCTAGATCAAAATATGGTCAAGCTACCCATAAGAACACTGAGTGTAAAGAAAAGAGACACTGGTTTTCGTAGACAAGTGTATCATATTTTCAACTTCAATTCTAAACAAAACACAACTGTTCGATTATGCAAGTAGCTAAAGTTATGGGATATGAAATCATAATGTTATGCTATGGTTACAATTTTAAGTGACTATTTTCTAATGAAGTGTACTCAAGTGTATCTGAAAACGAAAAAGTGATTTTTAAACGCAGAAGTCGTTGAATCACTTGGTGCAAACAACACAGGTCAGTTCTTTCCCATTGACGTAAGGTGGACAAGGAAGAGAACCACAATTAGCTTCAACAAAATACAATAATGCGCCATTTTGATTACTTTGAGATCCATGTCTAACTTCAGCATTCCCGTCAACACAAATGAACTGAGTTCTTCCTTTGTGATTATAATGCGCGACATCAGATAGCCTTTGTACTCTGTAGTCCAGCCTGATGGGCACACATTACGAGCTGGTATCATCACGTGACTACCACGTGATTCTGTGTGACAGACTGCGCAAAGTGCATCATGATCATGGGATTTTCTAGGAAAGATTTTGCTCTGTGTAGATGTTTCGTATTCTGTTCCGTACATGAGAGAGCTTGTTTGAAAACCAGATATGGCTCCGTCAAATATTGGATTCAGTGGTAGACAAAGGTAGTTTGAACCACCACCTGAATGAGAATAAAATGATCCACCCATCACACCTAGACGACATAAAAAGAACGATTTAGAAGGCGTTCGAAGACTACATACCTCCAAAAATTATTAATGTTGTGGCAAGCATAAGCCCAGTTCATCCTATGCAAAGTGATCCGAGCTCCCACTGAACTCAGTTCTGCTTCAGCCCTCATGGCGTTAAACCTGCTTCTTTAGAGACCTTAAGATTCTACTGTGAATATTGGGTTTACTTTATGTTGAAAATATTGTTCACTATATGAAATAAACCATTACTAATATTGCAGTAACATTTCAGTTTTACTATGACTCTGCTAACATTTGAAACAGCCACTACTGCTTTTGAAGAAATTTATGTATCGCGTCGTAATTCTAGTTCTAGTAAGGGCGACGTGATTTTCGAAAACTAAAGTTGTAAACAAGGGAAACTTTGTACCCGATACCAATCACAAGTTTTTTTTATGAATTTTAGGAAAAGTTTCCTTCTGTTAGATTCATGATATAAACTGCTATAGCAACACAAATATATTACTCAGGGTGTGTGATTTTGTATTTGAAATGAAAAGTGCTCATTTTAACGTTCGCGTTGTTGAGCTCGCGTCGTAGAATCTTAAGGTCCCTTTTATAAGGGTTCAACGGGGCTGTTGTAATTTTCCATAATTTTTTTTAAAATTGTGGAAACAGGAGAATGAAACGCGACAAAATAGTTCTAAAGTTTGATAATTCCCTAGTAGAGAATGCTCATTACTAGCAATGCCGGTTCAACGCCAACTAGCCAGTATGTCTTCTGATCTCTCTCAAATGATCCGGAATTATTGCAAAATTACGCAATACGAGTCAGGTTGGAAGTTTCAACCGAGTTCTTCAACGAAGTAGTATTTGTCAGGGTTAAGACAAGATTGGAGTCAAGGAGAAGAAAGAAATATGCCATGTTTAAGTAGATGGTGTTGTTATATGCGTGCAGTGTGTGTTTCACTACAATAAAAATTACATACATAAACCTTATTTAGACATGGAGAACCATCAGTACAAAAATAAGTGATACAAATCAGTATAAAATACATAGTAAAATAAGAAAGGTATGATAGGTAAGTAAGATATTAAAATGATGGAGTACTGTTCTATCTGGTTTCCGTGTTGGAGTCGGTAAGTCTGGATGAATGTAAAGCTTCCAGATTTGCTTTAAACAAAGAGAGTGACGAAGAATCCCTTAAAGGTTCAGGCAAGCTGTTCCAAAGCAAGGCTCCACTATAACTAAAGGAGCGCTTGAGATAATCAGTTTTAGGCTTAGGTATAAACAAGTTGCCAGCACAATTTCTTAGGGTGTAATGACAATTCCTGATGAAAACATTTAGCTTATCAGCCCTGAAGTACAGTAGTTCTTACCAGAATATAATTCTGTCGTTTTATGAGTGTTCGGACAATGTTTTCTTCCCCAACGTGTGTACACTACCCCACTTGAACTTCCTGCTCTCCCGTTTACACTTCGAGGTTCCCGTGGCCCTGCATCCCTGGGTTTTCCTGGTGACCCTTGAAAAAGTGTATGGTTTAGTCTATATTTTCTGTATGGTTTTAACAGTCGTAAGGAGAGTAGCATAAGAAGTATGAAAGACCTGAATATTATTTTCCTTGACAGCAATGGCAGGATCTCGGAAACTATCCCGGCAAGGCGCTATCATACTAAGACTCAGTGCAGTTTGTATTACTAGTAGGACCTGGGGTTGGGCCTCATTCTGACCAAGTGAAAGAAATCACTGATTTGAATCACGCACAGTTTCAGAAAAATCACGAAAAAATCATGAAGAATATCAAAAAGTCAAGAAGGAATAAATATCTTAAATAGTCACGTTCGTTAAAAAATCAGAAATCGAAGTAAATTTGCGAAAAGCATTAAAAAGGCGCAAAAATCATGAAAAAGTAAGAATAAATAACAAACTGAGGAAAATATCAAAATTACGAATAGGTTAAAAATTATCCTATGAAAAGTCAGGAAAAAAAGATGGAAAGATGAGAAATAAAAAAAACACCAATTCTTCATAAAATTTTTTTGAGGGGGTTTTTGGGATTTTAGGATTTTTTTGCGATTTGCGTCGCGATGCACTCGATCAAAGAACCCTAAAAGGTATTAGTATTATACGCTGGTTAGATCTGGACGAATTGACTTATACAACCATGCATGCTGCTCTTATGAGAAACATCTGATGTTTTGTTTCTTGCGTTTCTTACCTTGGAGTCCAGCATCACGACCAACGCGGCCTGCGTGTATGAAAGTGAAAAACATGAATATAAAGAGCTTTAATGATCACCTTAGGTTAATAATAAGCAAATGCAAATATGAAAAGTATTTATATTTGGTTGAGAGTTTTATTCCCCTAGCTAGAAAAGATGATTTGTGTCTGTCAATTCTCAATTTTGTTTTATTAAGTTTGGCTCTTATGCTTTTGGATCGAGTGTAGTAATCGTATTTGGGCCAGTTGTTCGAACGCTGGTTATAGCTTAATCCAGAGTTAACGTAAATTTTAAAGCAGTTTTTTCCTGCTGGTTTTGGAATTGTTTTGCCAAACGTTTTATCTGGATTAACCAAAGCCTTGACTTGGAAAGTTTTAATTCAAACAACTGCACGTATATACTTAAACAAGAGCAGGGGCCGGTTATTCAAAGCTGGGTCAGCGTTAACCCTGGGTTAAAATTTAACCAGCTGTTTGGTTTGTGCATTTCTGTACGTCCACTTGTTTCAAAACTGCGCGAATAAAGGCTTCTTTTTACATAGATTAGCTTTGTCGAAAAAAAACAAGCGGTTAAAAATTTTGCTTCAAACTTTTCCTTAACCCAGGGTTGACGCTAATTAACCCAGCTTCGAACAACCGGCTCCAGGGGCCGGTTATACGCCGTTTAGCTTAAACGGTGGATAAGTTCAAAATAGAGATCATATTTACGTATTCTGTTAACAACGAAATTGAAAGTTTATTAACTGAATACAATAATTATGTATTTACCTTCTAGCTTAATTACATAAGATTTGATTTGAAAGTTTTAGAAATTGTGTGGGAGTGTTTTAGAATTCTGACTTATCCACCGTTTAAGCTAAACGGCGTACGAACAACCCGCGCCAGCTGCTTAACTTTTATAAAAAGGTTAATGTTAACCTGCCTTTGAACAACCGACCCCTCTTTTGCTTCAGGGACAAAGTCATATTACGGATGATTTGTGATATACGAATTATTTCTTTATATCATTATATTTAATCATCGTCATATCTAAGGGTTAAATTCCTTGTAGAACGAAGTTGAGCTCGTCAAACAGTACATACCATCCCTTCCTGGTAACCCTGGTAAATCTCTGCGAGCTGTTGTCGCTTTGGTAGTTCTGTGTTTCGCAATGAGGCTGCAGGTATTCAAAATGTTTGTTTTATGAAATGGTATAAAATGACAGAGAAGTGTGTTTGTGTGCCTCTATATATATATTAAGAACATTGATGCTTTATCTAATTTCTGATTATTTTACTCGAGCGCCAGGCGATATTACCCTGCACAGCACTTCAAAGCTTGAAACAACATTGAACGCGAAAAAACATGATATTTTTCCATTTCCAAATGCTTTCGAAGCTCTAACATTAAAAGAATGTAGCTATATAATTGACACTACTCTTGAAATGGCAATTCGTAGGGTGTGACCAGTGGGTGTGACGGTCTTACGGCCATATGCTTTCATTTTGCGGAGCTTGCACCGTGCATTTTTCAACACGTTGCTACTTTGTTTGCAATGCCGTGTTCATTGATTGGAAATGTAGTGCTGCTTGGAAAGCAGATTGATTGGAAATGTAGTGCTTCTAGTGGAAAATAACGTTGCTGCAGCGCTTGACGCAAGTTTTCAAACGAAGTTCGTTACAATGTTTACAGCTAATTTCCGGCTTGGAATTGTAATTGACAAGTTTGCAACGAACTTTTGCAACGGTGCGTTAAAAATTAACTGAAATCCACAATAGCTTTATCATTCTTCAACTATGACAAGTAAACAGACAGCAGTGAGTACATATGATGGCAGCAATGTCATATAAAAGGTTTACATGTTTGCTTTTACAGTTACAGTGTGTGGCGCGTAAAACCGTTCAAAAACCCGTCAAGTGTTCTTTCTCCTCGTGTTTTATCCTAGCTACTCGTTCATACATTGCAACGCTTGATCTCGTGGAAACTTGTTCGGTCAAACGTCAATGAAATATATTCGAACTAATTCTACACCAACCTATTGTTATTACCATGCCTAACGCCCGCATAATTGACACGTCAAGAGTGTAGTAAAGAATTTTACGTTAGTATGCAATGAGTCACTATATTTTATCCTTACCGTGATTCATCGGACTGCATCATATTCCCGCTTATCGAATCAGTCATGAAAAGAATAAACGAAAGAAGGAGGACGTTTTGATAAGGGACTTTCATCGTTGCAAACGTTTCCAAAACAGCCACTGACAATTTTCCAGTATAAAAAGATGCGCTCTTTTCTCGCTCGCAGTTTAAGTAATAATGAAGCAACGTTCAAACACGCAGTGTTTTTATAGCATGACAAGAAAAGTCGCGTTTCGTCCAATCACAACTCTTTGCAAAGTGACGTTTCTGAGAGAGAACTTGACATTCCAGCGGCAAAACTTAGCGCCTCAATAGTCGTTAACTGCATTCAAATATAAATATTACTGTCTAGGTTTGCTGTTATCGAAAGCAAGTTCAAAACAAGAGTTCCTATAAAATAATTTCTAAGTTTGCGCGTAGAAATAAGAACTTCTGCCTCAGAAACGTCGAGCTCATTCAAGCAGTCAAGTTTATCCCTTGGAGGCAGTAACGGTCCGCTCCTAGCAACGTTAAGCTCCGCTCTAGCAAACATCATATTTGAATGCTACAAACGTTTTGGTGTGGTGCTCAACCTGAGTGGGGCTTTACAAAATTAAGAAGCCAATTGAAAATGCTCTTAAAGTGATCTTTCATTTCAGTTCGCTCTGTATGTTAGCTATCCGCTGCAAAATCCAAGACATCACACTCTACTGAGATTAGAGATGTTCAGTACAGCGAACACTGATTAACAAAATTTTTGAATTTAAATTTTACTATTGCTACCATTCTTAATGTCATGGATTAGTGTAAACGCGGATACAGACGAGCGGATTAGTGCGAGTGGATGGAAATTCCAGACAATGGATGAACTATTTTTTCACAAAACATGTTTTCAAGTCCCATCTGCGTTTTACCCGAAAGGGTGAAAGGCGGCGGATATGCTTTTTTAGACCATATCCGCGTTTTATTCGCGGAGTAAAACCCAGATAGGGACTTGAAAAACATGTTTTGTGAGAAAACAGTTCTTCCATCGCATGTCTGATCCGTCTGGAATTTTCGTTTGGCCCCACTCCTCCATCCGTCCGCATCTGCGTTTTACCTTTTACTGTTATCCAATGGCCGCTGTTCGAAGCGCGTTTAACTTAGACGGTGGATAAGTTCAAAATAGAAATAATGTTTACGTATTCCTTGAACAACAAAATTGTAAGTTTTCAACTTAATACAATAATCATGTATATAGCATTAGTTTCATTGCATAAGATTTGATTTGAAAGTATTAGAAAATGCGTGGTAGTGTTTTTGATTTCTGACGAATCCACCGTTTAAGCTAAACGGCGTACGAACCACCGACCCCAGTTCTGAAACTAGGGATCCAAGGACAGTGCAAAGTTTCAAAAGGCAAACGCTGCTGTATCTGTGACAGACCCATGACAATGAATTAATTGAGCCGATTTTATAGAAGGGATGGAGTCTTTGACTGCTTTTACACTGTTTAAACGAATGTCGGTTGAAACATTCAGCTCTGTGTAAGCCTTGCGTAATAGCATGCTTGCGGCGGAAAAGTATCCTACCTTTGTGGTACTCAAAACTTGAGTCAATACACAGTATAAAAGCCAAAGCCCCGTTTACTTTAAATCATATGCTGTAGATTATGTCTCTATCAATAGAGCATAAATACGCTGCTACAATTCGCTCCTTTCAGCATCAACGAGACTGGCATTTTAAAGGTTGATAAGTATGTCAAGACAGTCATTTAAACAATCATTCTGAGTTAATGATGTAGCTGGCGGCTAATATGCTAGCAGTTTCCTTACGATATTTGGTCTGAATCATGAACTGTTCACTTCACTAAATCATACTCGTATACACTAATATATATAGCAACATTGCACAGCTTTTTACACGCGTAATTCATTTGCGACGTTTTGTTTGGTGTGTCGTTCTGACATTGTCTTCATGCTGTATGTATAAAATAGTACTTAGCATGGCAAGAAACACCAAGAACTTACAACTTTCATTAACATCTCTGACCGTAAATTAACACAACGACTGTATTAATTATGAAAATAGTGGGTCAAAAACCCAATGCTAAAGAATACAAGTACAACTCATTGTTGACTGCCGTAAAATCGTGAAATTTTGTTTTATTGAATTGTAATTCGTTTGATTGTGCAAGCACTTATGACATGTTCTAGCTTTATATCAGTAATTAAAAGTATATAGCAGTAGAAAGAAAGTTCTGATAGCTTGTTAAATTTGGTTCACTCCTACGGCATCCGCCATTTGTGCGGCAATATATTTATATTTTGCCGCAATGCACGTGTTCGATAAAAATTTAAGCGAAAACGGGGGTACGTGGTGATGGAGTTGCTTAACATTTTAATAGCAATATGCACGAGAAATACCTGCATACACCCCCCGGAAAGTTTACACTATGACTGACTGTATGACTGAATGACTGACTGTATGACTGATGTGAATTTTCGCCACTCATCACAATACTGCAAAGTTTCGAAGAAACTTTGCACTAAAAACGATACCCTTTCAGCCGAACAGCACTTCATAGCTGGAAACAAAATTGAACGCGAAAAAACATGAAATTTTTCCATTTCCAAATGCTCTCGAAGCTCAAACCTTAAAAGAATGTAGCCAATTGACACTATTCTTGAAATGATAATTCATTTCAGTTCTCTGTGTATTTCAGCTAACTGCTGCAAAATGCAAAACTTTAAACTCTACTGAGATTAAAAATGTTCAGTACAACGAATATCAAAAGAACTTTCGAACTATTGTTTCACTGCTAAGATTACTGTTAGCACTAGGTTACCTGCAAGGTTGGGATTGCTGCAAGCATTGCAGGACCCGTGGTGTTGAAATTTCATTGTCATCTGCACTGATGTCTACTCTACTTACTGTTACGCAGCCAAGCAGTGGATGATATATCTCGCGTTTAGACAGAAAGGACAAACTGCATTTGAGATTGTCAGTCGTGTCGGTTATTTCGCGCAATCTGTGTACATTTTGCAGCATATACATGAAGTGCGGTCGCTTATTTACCATCGCAAGGAAAATGCTGCCGATATGCCCAGCTAGGCATTATCATAACATCTTTATACCGCTTAACAAAGTCGCAATTTTTCCTCGTTACATAATGATTCATCACACGATCATTTTCACGAGCTGGTGTCTGAAAGATTGAGTTTAAGGTTGTAATTCTTCGCATTGAATTACGATATGGGATATCTTTATAATAAAATGCGCGACTCTGACTTTCTACAGCGTTGTTCTAGTGAGACAGTTTTCCTTTTGAGAATGGGGAAATACGAGCGTTGTAATGCTTTGCATTGAATTATCATACCGGATATCATAACGAAAATCCGCGCTTTAACTACTGCATAATTCTAATGAGACGGTTCTAGTATTTGACTTCACCGAGACAGTCAAGTATGCGCGTACACGTAGCGTGAACATTCCGTTCGAGAAGGGGGAACTCAAGCACAATTTCAAAGTGTACATCAATATATTAGTTGTGCGAATTGGAAAAACTCTGTAGCAGTGTTTAAAGCGATGGATACATGTATTTATATCATCGCCCAGGGAAAGATTAGTATTTGGTTCCGTGCACTTGGGTGAGTTTGAAATTGTCTTCTGCGCGTAGTATTGGCGCACTACCACAATGCAACGCAACCCTAAAAATTTGCTTTTTACTGCCTAGTGCACAAATTAGGGTGCTGCTTCGCTCGTTCGCTTCAGGCTCGCTCGCTCCGCAGCAATTAACCAGCTTCTTAAACAACGGTTGCCTTTGAGCTAAAGCTGCTACTGAAATGACCGCTTCTTAATTAAACTATTTACACAAAAGATGATTTGTGTTTGTCAGTTCTGGATTTTGTCTTATCGACTTTGACACTCTTGATTTTCGATCTTGTGCAGTAATCATGCATATTCGTGTGTTAAAGGAACAAAGTCATAACGCAGATGATTTTTATTGATTTCTCGAAATGTTAGTTCTTTTCTTCTTTCGCAGAGTGAAAAAAGTGTATCTGCTGGTAAACCAATAATTGCAAGACTAACTTCAATGGTAAGATGTGCCTTCCTGTCCGCCCAAGTATGAAACAGTCTCCTACTGAAATTCCTTCGTGATTTCTTTCATGTAAGAATTATGTAAGAACTCCGCTTTAGATTGCTTTGACATCCAACCTCAAGTAACTTGGATGTGTCCACTCTTTCAATAATTTTATCGGCGATGTGGAGATTAGGAGGTTGTGGAATGGGTTAACCAAAGCGAATCAACGTATTCTCAGGCAATTTTTCGTATTTAAATGCATTTTATTTATTCTGACCATTATTGTCCCAAGTCTAGAATTTCTTGCATGTTGCCACCCCTCTTTCAACAATTACAAAAAGTGTCGCAAAATATACAGTGTAGCTAAAAAGGTGAATACAGCTCTTGCGCGCAAAAACTTGAAAACATTCAATGAATGTGCATAACTTGTTCCCGTTTTGATTCGACGTTAGTCTCAAGGACGTATGTTCGTCCTCGTCGATTGTTCATGAAAAGCGCGGCTCTGTTTACTATACAGCATGTAAAACAAAAAGTAAATCCAACTTTTACGCGCTATAAGCTGAAAAATATTCGATGAATTGGCATAACTCTTTCACGTTTTTAAATGTTAACATGTAATCTTTCAAATGGCAAGGTTTTTGCTACATTTGGTGGAAAAGTGAGTGAACACGGCTCTGTATAATACCGATATCGTGTCTCGTCTACTTCCGCTAGAGTAACTGGCGAGAGACCTAAAATTTCGTCTAGACATAGAAGAATGTACAAGAATAAGACGTTTTTGTTAGTTGACATTTAGTGAATAACTTCTGTGATTTCTGATGCGATTTTTCTTTTGTTGAACGATGTGAAAGAGTGGATAACTGGCGAATATACTTGGTCCAACAATTTTGCTAATGCACTCGCCAGTCAATATACTCGATCACACACGCTAAGAGGAGAAAAATCGCAGCGAAAATTGCCCGTGTAAACGGGCCTTGATGTTTATAGAAAGTGCGGCGAAAGGCTCTTTTTACTATACAACGTGTGAAAAAAAAGTAAATCCAGCTTTTAGTCCCTATATATTGAAAAATATTCAATGCATTTGCGCAACTCTTTCACTTTTGTAAATGTTAACATGTAATCTTTCAAGTGGCAAGCTTTTTGACTCACGGTACTCTGTAGGAGTATATGTGAGTCATTGCTACACCCTATTTCGATTAGCGAATTCTTTTGTTTTCTATTGGCATCCAGCCTGCTTGCGTGCCTGAAACCTGTCAGACCGAGTTTCAGCACAAACTAAATAATGCATCGTCATCGATTTGTGTTCAATTAAAATATCAAGGTTTACGTTTAATAGAGTAAGCCTGTTTTATCTTTCTCGTTCTCAATCAGTGTGTTTAAAAATATCGTACTGTTTCTGCGGACTAGTGTGGTGTTTGCCGTTACTACTGTATGTGCACCGTTTGTTTACATATTTTAGTGTTTGGTTTGTTTGTTTCATATTTGTTCGAAGATGCTTGACGTTTGCAGCATCTACTTGAAATTAAAGACCCGTAAAATTGTAATGTAATCAGGTTCACGATGCATATTATTCCCTTTGCCTTGTCCATTGTTTCTTTGTGATCCGTGAGTCGTCATTGAGACCTTTGATTAATTGTTAATTGCATTTGGTGAAAAAGTGAGTGAACACGCTCTATGTAATACTGATATATCGTGTATCGTCTGTGCTTCCACTAGACCACTAGTGAGACCTAAAATTTCGTTTAGACACATAGACGATTGCAGAAGAATAAGATGTTTTTTGCCAGTTGACATTTTGTTAATAACTTTTATATGATACTATTTTTTACTCCAAAAATCAATCTCGTAATTTTTGTTTCACTATCGCCAGATGGGCTCCTCGTCATGTTGGAGGTTCGAGCCAAGTTGCCCCCTGCCTTCACCCCCGCCCTTTCAACGGCCCAGGCTGCATATCTTTAAAGTTTCCTTCATAGCGAGGGAAAAATAAATTTTTATGGGATGTCTTTGTTCGAACGCATTATGTCAACTAGCGAGGGAATACGTGTAAACTGTGCATTAGTGGAACGACGTAGACGAACGAAGTGTTGCTGAAGTTTTATTAGACAACAACACAAAGGAAATTTTTGAAGGGTTCCAAAGTAAAGAAACCTAATGTACGAATAGGGGTCGAAAGAGAGTGTGCTAAAGATCTTTTATGACGGGTTTGTGCTATAGTCTTGATAAATTTTGACTATAACTTGTAACAAGATAACTTTTATAATAATGTAATTTGAGGCATGTTTTTACCTATTTGTTTAAAAAGACTTTTCAGACTTTAGTCTTTTAGAAAGTTCAGAAAGAAATAGGCAATTCCAGGTATCGACCAAATTTTGATTAGTGAAGAAGGACGAAATCCATCCTCACAGCTCTCAAAATAGCATCCTAAACTAAGAATATTGCAAAGTTTGGATGCAAAATGTTACAAAATGTGGAAAATATAGCCTTGCGAAGTTTGGAAATTATGTGTACTTTTGTATTGCGTGTGGACAAAAGGTTTAACACCATTACCCGCAATACAAATGTATGCATAATTTGCAAATTTCGCTGAGCCATGTTTTCCGCATCTGACAACATTTCCCAACCGAACTTTGCAATATTCTCCAGGGTGCTATTTTAAGCTGTGAGAATGGATTTCGTTGTTCTTGTCTAGATCAAAATTTAGTCAAACTACCCATAAGAACACTGAGAGTCGAGAAAAGAAACACTGCTTTTCGTAGACAAGTGTATTACATTCTCAACTTTAATTCTAAAGAAAACACAACTGTTCGGTTATGCAAGTAGCTAACGTAATGGAATACAAAATCATAATGTTTTGCTATGGTTACAACTCTAAATGACTCTATTTTCTAATGAAGTGTACTTAAGTGTATCTGAAAACGGAAAAGTGATATTTAAAGACACAAGTCGTTGAATCACTTGGTGCAAACAACACAGGTCAGTTCTTTCCCATTGACGTAAGGTGGACAAGGAAGAGAACCACAATTAGCTTCAACAAAATACAATAATGCGCCATTTTGATTACTTTGAGATCCATGTCTAACTTCAGCATTCCCGTCAACACAAATGAACTGAGTTCTTCCTTTGTGATTATAATGCGCGACATCAGATAGCCTTTGTACTCTGTAGTCCAGCCTGATGGGCACACATTACGAGCTGGTATCATCACGTGACTACCACGTGATTCTGTGTGACAGACTGCGCAAAGTGCATCATGATCATGGGTGTTTCTAAGAAAGATGTTGCTCTGTAGAGATGTTTCGTATTCTGTTCCGTAGATGTAAGAACTTCCTTGATGACCAGATTTGACTCGGTCAAATATTGGATTCAGTGGTAGACAAAGGTAGTTTGAACCACCACCATCATGATTATAATGTGATCCACCCATTACCCCTAGACGTCGAAAAAGAACTGTTCAGAAGACGTTTGAAGACTACATACCTCCAAAATTATTGTTTGGCAACGTAAGCCCAGTTTACCCTATGCAAAATAATCCTGGCTCCCCTGAACCCTGCTCTACTTTAACGCTCATGGTGTTAAACCTGCCTCTTAAGTAGGGTTCAACTGAGCTGTTGTAATATGCCATAGTCTTTATTGATATTGTAAAACAGGAGAAAGAAGTGCGAGCAAGTAGGTCAGTAATGGTTATTAAACCTCTTGTACAGAACGCTAATTACTTGCAATCAGTTCACCGCTGTGTAACCAGTATGTCTTCTCAACCCTATGATGGTTTTTATAAAGTTTCTTGATTATTATTTGTAAACACTGGGGGCTGTTATTAGTACACCGTTTAGCTTAAACGGCGGATAATTTCCAAATAGAGACCATATTTATGTCGTCCCTGAACAACGAAATTAAAACTTTTTTAACTGAAAGCAATAATTATGTATTTACCCATAGTTTTATTAAATAAAATTTGACTTAAAAGCTTTAGAAGAAAAATGGGAGTGTTTTTGGATTCTGACTTATCCACCGTTTACGGTAAACGGCATACGAACAAAGACGTTCAATTAATTGGCGCAAAGGGTACAAGTCAGTTCTTTCCTATTGGTGTAAGGTGGACAAGCAAGAGGACTACAAGAACCTTCAAGAAAATACAGTAATGCGCCATCATGACTACTTTGAGACCCATGTCTACTTTCAGCATTCTCGTCAACACAAATGAACTGATTTCTCTCTGTACGATTATAATGTGCTGACATCAGATAACCCGTTTCCTCTCTCCCCCGCAGAGGCTTTTTTATGTTTGCATTACATGAAATACGTACAAATGGCCGCCGCTGAAATTGGAAACGCGGGCAGAAATATTGAGCGAAGTGAACGCTGAAGTCTCGGCTCTGCCAGATTTGCGTCGCTTTCTTGCACAAAAGGTCGAAAAGTGGTAAATCCTTAAATATTGCTGCCATCCGCAAGTTTTGATCACATTTGCGGCACAAAAACATTAATTTACGTATGAGAAATGGATTTTGAGATATATTTAATTTATTCATCAATTTTAAGGAAAAATGAAAATATGAAAGAACCCCAAGTTGACGAGGTCAACAAACTCGATTGTGATGTTGACATATTGAATAATTCTCTTCCTAATTTATCCTTAGATGGTAAAAGTCATCTCAACTTACTGTTGTGTGCCGTTTTGGTGTATGATATTTACTTCGATGAAGTTTCATTTAGTCCTTCACAAAGTAGCGCAATCGTTGTATATTCCACCCCTAAATTCTATGCGCATATGGACAAGTCGATAATGCTGTGATAATCTATCTCAAGAAAAGTAATTTGGATTGTTATCTTGAAAAAATGGACAGCAAACATTCCCATTTCGAAAAGCTATCAAATAATCTCTCGCTTACCGAGCTTCTCTCTTCCTGCTACATTGTTTTCCGTACATGCAAGATATGCCAACCCCCCAGTTTGTCGCCATGTTGCGAAGCAAATCTGGCAGAGGCTTCAAGGGCTTCAACCTTCTCCTCTATAAAGCCTCTGCGGAGGAGAGACCCGTTTCAATTTCATTATATAAACTGCGCACATTACGAGCTGTTGTCGTCATGTGACTACCACGTGAATTGATTTGACAGGCTGCCAAAGGCATCAGGTTTTAGGAGTGATTTTCGTGCAGCTGTATGTTCGGAATGTTTTAATAATTATTAATGTTTTGGCAATTATAAGCCCTGTTTACACCACGCAGTGTATAACTCAGGCTCGACTAGGATTAGTTTAACCTGCATCTGAAGTAGGCTCAGCTGGGCTGCAGTGGTTTGCAGTAATCTTTGTAGAAATTGTAAACGAGGGGAATGAAGCACGACGAAATAATTTAATGGTTATCGAACTGCTACTACAGAACACTGATTACTTGCAATGCAGTTCACAGTTGAGTAGGTAGTATGATAGGATTGGAGTCGAGGAGAAGAGAAAAATATGTCATATTTTTAGTAGCTGGTCTTGTTACAGGCGTGTATGTTTTGCAATAGCAAATTGTAGCTTATGAGGTCTGAACTACATCAAGTCTTACCAGAATATAATTCTGTAGTTCCATAAGTGTTTGGACAATGTTTTTTTCCCCAACGTGTGTACACTACTGCACCTGATCCTCCTGCTTTCCCTTGAGGTCCCGGTGGTCCCGCTTGACCGGGTTTTCCAGGCGGCCCTTGAGAAAATGAGAAGTGACTTCGGTTCAGCTCAGTTTCCATATTTGTGTAACTTTGGTAAGCGATTATCACGAGAAGTGTCGAAGACTTGCTAAAATGTGGAAATGTATTTTTCTTGGCAGTGCTGGCCGGGTGTCAGAAACTATCCCAGCTACGCGGGAGCATATGAGCACTCAATATAGTTTGAGTTATTAATGGGATCTTCGGAAATGTCTCGTCTTGGTAATGTGAGATCACGTATTCCATGGGGAAATCACTGATTTGAATCACGTACACTTTGAAAAAATCATGAAGAAAATCGAAGACTCGACAAAAAAGTCCAAAAAACAGAAAATCACAATCATTCAAACGTCAGAAATCGAATTACACTTGCAAAAAAGTATGAAATTGGCAACGAATCGCAAAGTCACGGGAACTTTGGGAATAGTAACGTGAAAACTCAAAGAAAACATAGAAAAAATAAAAAAGCAAGAAAAAGTCACCAAAAATCACAGTATCAGGAAAAATCGCAATGTCACGAAAAGTTTAGGAAGGCATAGATTATGAGTCAGAAATAGTCATGGTACCGGTAACAATAAGAAAATTAAGAAAAAATCACCTAAAAATTCATGCAATTTGTGAAGAGTACACCTTTTGGAGTGACTGATTTGCCCCGCTACGCTTTCCATCTGTGGGCTCTAAGAAGTCTGAGGAATACGCGCTGGTTTGATGTGAATGGATCGATTTACAAAAGTCATGCATGTTGCTCACATGAGGATGCATTTTAAAGCATCTGACCTTTTGTTTCTTGCGTTTCTTACCTTGTAGTCCAGCATCGCGACCATCGCGCCCTGTGTGCACAAAAAAGAAAAATATATTATATATGAGAGTAGAATCTCCAGTAGAACGAAGATGAACTCGTTAATTAGTACATACCATCTCTTCCTGGTAGTCCTGGTAAACCTTGGCAAGCTGCCGTCACTTTGTCAAGTTTGTCAACTTTGCGTTTAGCAATGAGGCTATTAAAATGTTTATTTTTAGCATTGGCATAAAATAGCAGAGAATTGTATTTGGTGCATCGCTATTTACCAATTAATTACGTTTTTACTTTAGCGCCTGACGATTTTACACTGGCGCCAGGCGATTTTTCTCTCTCTGGCGGCTGACGATTTACTCCCTCAGCTACGCGATTTTACTCTATGAATAACAAAGCATGGATGCATTAAACGACGCCAAGGGACGCAGTTACAGTTTTTAGAGCCTGAAAAAGTTGTAAGCGAAAAAGACGACAGTTAAAATGCGGTCAAGTCTGGAGTTTGTTCATCTAGTTTTTATGTTAGTCGCAATTAGTGCAAGACTTTTAAATCGTAAAACATTGTTGATATCGACATTTCGAACTATTTGTATACTCCCAATGCTGTTTCATACCAACTTCGCAGAATACCAATTTGTTACTTTTATTACGCATACTGCATGAATATTTGACTCGTCAAGGATAGGCCTTCTAGAAACTTGCAGCGAGGTAGAGGGTTTTATATTAAGAAGCGATGGAGCAAATAACCTTATCCTTATCGTGATTCATCCGACTGAAACATATTGCCACGGATTGCATCAGTCATGAAAAGAATAAACGTTATCATTAGCACGTTTTGATAAAGAAATTTCATCGTTGCATTCGTTTGTGCAATAGCCAATGAAAATTTTCCTGTGTAAAGCGTTGTGTTCTCTCGCTTGGAGTTTAAGTAACAATAAAGCAATCCCCAAATACCTACTGCTTTTGTCACATGACAAGAAATATTTCTTTTCGTCCAATCACAACTCCTTGCGAAGTTTGCAAAGCTGAAGCAAGCTTCAACGCGTGTAGATTTTCAAATTCGTCAGGGCAACTGCGTTTGAGTGCTCTTGAAAGTGTGAAAAGAATGTGCAAGCCAATTGAAAGTATCCTTGAAATGATATTCGATTTCAGTTCTCTGTACAACGAACATTAAAAGAAATTTAGAACTATCTTTTTTTTGTTAGTATTTTTGTTATTACTAACCAGTTTTTTAACAACGGTTGCTTTTCCGCTAAAGCTGCAACTGAAGTGGCCGCTTCTTAGGATATTCACACTTTTTGTTGAAACTAAAAGAGCAGTCACATAAAACTATGAATAGTGTTCAACGATTAACAATATGTGCAGTAAATGAAACTAAGGGTTGCTATGTTACCAGGAAGTTGCGTTTCTATATTGGTTTGTTGACTCTGGTACGTAAAAATTAAAAAACTTTAAAAAATTTTTATTTTAAATCAAGCTTTCGGACTGTACGCCCATCAGTAGGATTAATATGGTTGAACAAATCGCTCACCTAAGTACTGTATATAGGCAAATGTACTTAAAATTTTTTTATGTGCACTAAAAGACTACTGTTATCCTAATTATGGATGACATATTAATCCTGATGGTGGGCGCGAAAGCTCGATTTCAAATAAAAATTTTTTAAAGTTTTTAAATTTTTACCTACCATGCAGAGTTAACATACCAATATAGAAATTAATTAATGCAACCTGATGATGAAGTTATACCCTGAAACATTGTTACAGTTTAATCAAATTTTCATATCTAAAAGAGCCTTCTGATCGTTATTGATAAAGAAATTGTTGCACTAAGGCTACGTTCACACGGTAACGTTTTTGAGCGTTTTCATTTGTGTTTTCACGCGGAAGCAGATGCAAACACTAACAATTTAGGACACAGGCTGCAGCTAATTTAATATATTGAAAATATTTTCCCTTGGAAAGTGTGAACTAAGCGCTAAAACGATAAGCGAGACACAAATGTTTTTGGAAACGCTTGAAAACGGCGCCCGTGTGCACATAGCCTAAAATGAGGATTGAAGAAAGTTCGTTTTTGAGTACATTGTAAGATAAAAATATTAAAGTACAAGAAACATTCTTAAGTCTTAAAATAGAATGTTTGTTTACCGTTGGATATCGTTGTCTTTGTGTTTAGAAGCATTCAAAAGCAAAACAGGAAAAAGATAAAAATATCAAAGGTTAAGGAACTTTATAATGTGATACTGTTAGATTTGCTGGGAAAGTAATATTATTTAAGAGTAAATTGGTTCTCTTGCAAACTTATCAGTTAATGGTACAGAAAGTTGACTGCTCGGTAGGACTTTCATACAGTTTTTAGTGGACTTGTTGGTCGTGAGTTTGCCCTGTTGCTTTGGATTTTGTACTTATTATTTTTTCACCATGCTGAAGCATATTTTTGTTGTACCTCCGTGCGACAGTATGAATAGCTTCGAATGTTAGCTGGATTTTTGTTGGGTAAATTTTAATTGGAACTCATTTTAAAGTTTTAACAATACTTTTAGATCTTATTTCATAATTGGAGTACTCTAGCTGCCTCTTTTTTTTCATTTTGTAATTTTTTTTCAGCAATTGCACGATCGTTTTAGTCATAACAGACGTTTGAGCACTATACGTCAGATGAAGAACTACAAAGAATTGTACGTTCGAATGAGTTCCTTTTGTGTGACAAACGCCTATGCTCTTCTCAGGAGAGCTATGCCAATTCTGAGCTCCGTCAATATAGCTTACCTGCCTCAATTTTGCTTTGATGAATAACGTTGACCTCAGTCTGTAATATGTTGGATATATTCTCTCAGCCTCATCTAATGTTTATAAAAAGCGCGGCGAAAGGCTCTTTTTGCTATACAGCGTGTAAGAAAAAAGTAAATCCACCTTTTACGCGCTGTAAGTTGAAAAATATGCGATGAAATTTTGCATAGCTCTTTCACTTTCTTAACTGTTAGCACGTAATTTTTCAAATGGCAAGCTTTTTGTTGCATTTGGTGGAAAAGTGAGTGAACGCAGCCCTATATAATACTGGGGCTGGTGGTATAAAAACGAGGTTAAAGTTAACTGTAGTCAAGTACGAATATCAACCAACCAGAATCTCCTATTCAAGATTTAATTACTTTTTAACTACAAAATCGTAGCTGGCCCATAAGAACACTGAGAGTGAAGAAAATAAACACTGGTTTTCGTAGACAAGTGCATTACATTTTCAACTTTAATTCTAAAGCAAACACAACTGTTCGGTTATGTAAGTAGCTAAAGTAATGGAATATAAAATCATAATGTTATGCTATGGTTACAATTCTAAGTGACTCTATTTTCTAGTGAAGTGTACTTCAGTGTATTTGAATAGGGAAAAGTGACTTTTTAAAGGCAGAAGTCGTTGAATCACTTGGTGCAAACAACACAGGTCAGTTCTTTACCATTGGCGTAAGGTGGGCAAGGAAGAGAACCACAAACACCTTCAACAAAATACAATAATGCACCATTTTGATCACTTTGAGATCCATGTCTACCTTCAGCATTCCCGTCAACGCAAATGAACTGAGTTCTTCCTTTGTGACCATGATGCTCCGACATCAAATAGCCTTTGTACTCCGTAGTCCAGCCTGATGGGCACACATTTCGAGCTGGTATCATCACGTGACTACCACGTGATTCTGTGTGACAGACTGCGCAAAGTGCATCATGATTATGGGTGTTTCTAAGAAAGATGTTGCTCTGTGAAGATGTTTCGTATTCTGCTCCGTAGATGTAAGAGCTTCCTTGATGACCAGATGTGACTCGGTCAAATATTGGATTCAGTGGTAGACAAAGGTAGTTCGAACCACCACCATGATGAGTATAATGTGATCCACCCATTACCCCTAGATGCCGAAAAAGAGCTACTTAGAAGGCGTTCGAAGACTACGTACCTCCAAAAATTATTAATGTTTTGGCAAGCGTAAGCCCAGTTTACCCTATGCAAAATAATCCTGGCTTCCCTGAATCCTGCTCTACTTTAACCCTCATGGTGTTAAACCTGCCTCTTAAGTAGGGTTCAACTGGGCTATTGTAATATGCCATAATCTTTATTGAAATTGTAAAAACAGGAGAAAGAAGTGCGAGCAAGTAGTTCAGTAATGGTTTTTAAACCTCTAGCAGAAAACGCTAATTGCTTGCAATGTGGTTCACTGCTGAGTAGCCAGTATGTCTTCTGATCTCTCTCGAATGATCCGAAATTGTTGCAAAATTACACAGTACTAGTTAGATTGGGAGTTTCAACGGAGTTCTTCAACGAAGTAGTATTTGTCATGCAGAGTCGAGATAGGATTGGGGTCAAGGAGAAGAGAAAAATATTGCTATTTTTAGTAGCAGGGTGTTGTTATATGCTTGTGTGTTTCGCGATAATAAATTATAGATTAGTAGGTGTGAAGTACGGCATTTCTTACCAGAATATAATTCTGTAGTTTTATGAGTGTTCGGACAATGTTTTCTTCCCCAACGTGTGTACACTATTCCGCTTGAACTTCCTGCTTTCCCGTTTACACCTCGAGGTCCCGGTGGTCCTGCATCACCGGGTTTTCCTGGCGGCCCTTGAAAAAGTGTATAGTTTAATCTATTTTCTGTATGGTTTTTACAGTCGTAATGAGAGTAGCATGAGAAATATAAAAGACCTGAATATTGTTTTCCTTGACAGTAATGGCGGTATCTCGGAAGCCATCCCGGCTAGGCGGGATCATATTAAGACTCAACGCAGTTTGTATTACTAGTAGGACCTGGCGTTGTGTCTCATTCTGACTAAGTGAAATATATCACTGATTTGTATCACGTACAGTTTCAGAAAAATCACGAAAAAATCATGCAGAATATCAAAAAGTCAAGAAGGAATAAATATCTTAAATAGTCGTCACGGCCGTTGAAAAATCAGAAATCGAAGCAAATTTGCGAAAAATCATTAAAAAGGCGCAAAAATCACACAAGAGTACGAATAAACCACAAACTGAGGAAAAATCACAAAATTCAAATAGATTGGAAATGATCCTATGAAAAGTCAGGAAAAACATGGAAAAATAAGAAATAAAAAAATTCACCAATTCTTCATGCAATTTTTTGGGAGTACACTTTTTCCGAGCGATTGCGTCGCGACGCATTCCGTCAGGGAACCATAAAAGGTCTTAGTATTATATGCTGTTTAGATCTGGGCAAATTGATTTTACAATCATGTATGCCGCTCTTATGAGAAACATCTGACGTTTTGTTTCTTGCGTTTCTTACCTTGTAGTCCAGCATCCCGGCCATCCCGCCCTGCGTGTATGAAAGTGAAAATTATATAAATAAAGAGCTTTAATGAGCACCTTGGGTTAAAAAATACGGTGCACTTGCAATACGATATATGTATATGGAAATATGAAAAGTAAAAGGTCAATACTAAAAATTAATATTTGCTTGAGAGTTTTATTGCCTTAGGCCGCGTTTACACTATACCGGATTCACTCGTCACGACATCTTCGTTTACTGTTAAGGAGCAATAATCACCAG
>JAOBYK010948648.1:10564-24790 GCA_025434845.1 Phenganax subtilis | reverse complement strand
ACATGGCGAACCTACAAAGGAGTAACCATAGCCTGACAACACCAGTTCCCAACTAAAGCACCTCCCTGCTAGAAAATCATACTGGTTCCATCAGTGGTTTTACCTGGATCAAAAACTTGCAAACGAGATGCTGTTTTGCCTGCAATAACGGTCTTTACGTAGAGTCCTGACAAGGGTTCCTCTTCGAATGGAACTAGGTACAACCCAAGGCTTTCACCTGGTTTCTTCTCAACAAACACAAAAATTCTCGGCTAAAAATGAAAAACAAAGTTACCACTTTTTGTGAAAGACCAAACTCATTATTCAGTAATGTAAATTAGTCTTTTCCCAATCGAGCAAGGGTGCTGGCGGTAGTAGTAAGTTGCAATGCATCTACAGATTGTTTAGCGGGCAAATTGCTTGGGCAAGCTTGAAATTGAGGAATTATCCGAGCGGCAAGGGATTTCAATAGCCAAATATAAATATTTAATTGTTCTTTTATTTTAAATTTCTACTTTTACAAGTCTTACCTCATCTATCGGTGATATATATTCAGCCGAAACACTACCATTAACAGGAAGCCGCTCCTCGCTGGTTGACATGCCACTATTTTCAATTGCAGTAGGCATTTCTAAAACGGTGAAACACAACTTATTATCATTTAGACAAAGTGCGATAACTATTCTCTTGACTCATGCAAAGATAGCTGACATCCACGTAATGCAATTCATTCTCCAAAACATCGTCCGGTTAATCATATTTCGCAAAGGTTACTCCACATGACTTATACTGTGTCTTAACTTTTCTTAAGCAGTTCGAGTCGTTCTTCCTGGTCCGTCTAGAAAGCTTAAGACAAAAAAAGTCTTTTGGCTTTCAATGCCTTTTTTAATGGATGCAAAAACTTTACGTAGATTTAAAAGTTATGAATACAAACACTTGCCAACTGCTCCGCATGGAAAATAATGAAAACTCTTTTAAAGTGTTTAAAAAACCAGGAAATCTCTAGAGTATGTTAGAATATTCTCCAAAATGCGTGGTTTCCGTTTAAATTCTAAACGACAATGGATCTTATAAAACACTTATGAAAGAGCTACTAAATTTGAATGTTGTTTTGGGTATGTCAAGTGTAGAGAAACTGTTAAGCATTGTGGTAAATATGAAAGCGTGCGTCCATTTCCCTACATTTCGGTCACAGAACAAATTACCATCAAGAATGCAAACCCTGATTGTTTGGTATGTGAAATTATCGTGCGGGTGATTTCAACAATACCTCGACGTTGTCATTACAAAGAAATTCCAGATATCTGTCTGAGAGAAATATCTCATTCCATGATCTTTTGCCGGGATTGATGAAATATTTATTGATCACCTTAGATAAGTTAACAAATGATTTAATTTCTGCTTTCTGATGATTTTTTTACCGCTTAGATATACAACTCACATCCAAACAACTCTAAAACTCTGTACGCACGATATTTTATAGCTCCTACTTCAACCAATCAACAAACACCAATAATATTATTATTACATCGATTCAAGCACATCATCAGTCTTAGGGTCAAACTATGCAAGGAGCTGAGTAGAAAAGATCTCCAATACCTCGAAAATAACTGAAAGTAAACACGTTTTTAATAAGCAAGAATTGCTTATAACTTTACTTTAACGAGATAATATTTATTAAAACGCTTTATCTTGGATTACTTGGTTTGAAGAACAATACTTCAAAGCTTGTACCTGTAAACACCTTGTTTTACTTTGAGCCTAAAACGTACGGAGTAGGTAGATAATTGCTTTTTCAAATGTTACAACTAGGCTTTTCGTGTACGATAGAATATGTTTTCTGTTAAGATAGCCTTAAGAGTCAAGTGAAGTTTAAATATGCTATCAGTGCGTGCAGTGTTAGATAAAGAAGCTTTGACAGTCTTGACGTTGTCGTGGAAGTAATATGTCAAGCATGCGTGCGATATGGCTGGTTAATATTGACTGCTACAGCTACATTCTACGAGTAATAGTTAACCCCTTTTTTACAATGTCGATCACCACCTCTTAAGGAACATTTTTAGAGAGATTTTGGGTAAAAATGTTTAATCAGCTACAGATTTTTCCATCTTAATTACCAGGCGTAGAGCAAAAGTGAGTGCATGAGTTATCTTAACATTCATTAAATATTTGCAAGCTGCTGGGCATGTTGCCCTTGGCTTTGGTATTGCTAGAATGCACTTGTTTCTGTAACGCTTTGCAATTATCGTTATATGAAGTCAGCGAAAAATGCGTAAAACTAACAATCAAACCACTGAATCAAACTAAACAAATACCATTTGTCAAAATACAGTCAATATGATAAGGACTATTCATTACTTTATTACTGTCTTATTTGCTTAACTTCACATTATCGTAACTAGTGTGGACCTAGCATTAGATTAAAAAACAATAGTGCTTGAAATTCAATAGAGGGGAGATAGGACATTTGCAAATGGTCGTCAAGCAGTGCCCTAGCAATGAACACAACACAAGCAGTCCATGAAGTATGTATATTTTCTCTTTGTTTCAAACAAATACTAAAATTCAATACAAAAACAATTTTGACCTCGCAATATAAGCAATGTTGCTGGCTTTTGAAGCTCATCACGAAACCCAAGGAGGACCCAGTTTTTACAAATTACAAACTTCGAAAAAACGCACGTGGTTGTTAGAAAAGTTTTCGCGCGTAAAATGTCTGCACCTATGTAATAAAAATATCAATCCCACTTCCGTAGCTTGTATATGATTCACTTCGAGGCGCCCTGGTGTGGAATTTAATCTAAACACGGAATCAAGCTCATATTACAGACATACTGCAGTACGCGATTATTCTAGCAAGGCTGCTGTGATATGGCTGATATTAGTGTCGCGGTGAATTGCTGAACTAACTTGCACGCAATAAATGAATAATATTCCATCAAGGCCGAAAACGGAAACGAGGTGTTCTCCTTTTTCATTTGTGACCATGTGACTACAAGCAGAGCCCCCATCAGGTCAGATAATTTGTAGTAACCATCCTACAAGCACACCTGCAACCTTCCACCTATAGTTCACGACTCTTTTACAGAACATTTTCAAATTAGGAAAGTTATTACACTTAGCTTAAAACTATGTTATCCAGAATCGCAATGATTATTGTGGATGCATATGATTGCTAGACTACACCAGCCATGATCGGCATTCGGCGGCATGCATCAACAGAAAACAAGCACTGCGTGAGTATCGAATGACTGGTCGGCTAACTTTGTTGTCCTCGAAACTGACCTACGATTTATGTACGCATTCTTGTAGCAAGGCGTGATCAAATATGCAAGTTTATATACATTCCTCATGTATAGTCACTTTCAAGCTGAAAGAAATCATGAAATTGGTAGTTTTAGTCAGCGAGAACAAAGATGCAACGTAGTGCATTCTTTAAGTTTTAAACAAGACAGCATGACGAGACACCAATAAACAATAGTATAAGTCGCTAAGATATCTCAGGAAATGTTTTGATGGAGGTTTCAAAAGTTTGTTAAGAACGTAAAAGTAAGGGAACCACATATGATTTTCTGGTATTTCACGCGCTGCATTCCAAACTCCAATTTTTTATTCAAGTTAGCGACCCACGCCTTCGCATACTTTTCACCTTTTAAATGCGCGTTGGAATTCACTTCCGACTTTGAAGCAGAATTTGAGGTAGTTTGCTAAATACGAAAAAAATTTAGCGCTGTCATAACTAAGCTTTCAGAATGTGACGGCATTATTTGACGTAGTTCAAAAGATCAGGGACTGGAGCAAACCTGCGGCGGTATTTATGATGCGGAGAAAAATGTCTTGTGCTTCAAGGCACGTCTGATACGACGTACAGGGGGACTGAGCTAGAACGCGAACTACTTTAGTACATAAATATTGAAATAAGTATAGTTAACAATGCAAAAACTTTAACAAAACGTGCACGTTTAAACAGATATTTGCATGGAGAAATACATGCGTTCAATAAACACATCTCTATGATATCGGCTAACAAAAGTCAGCCAAAGGCGTTCCCCGCTCTCTGATACCAAAAAAAGTCTTGGCTTATGAAGTAAAGCATTTATGGACAGCACATTAGGGTTAAGCTGTTGTGTTGAAGTCTAAGATTCGAATTAATTAGCACATGATATACTCAGTGTTTACATCACAATAATAAATGCATATAGTATTGCTTGCATGCTACGCATGATGACATATAGTACTGCTGCCAATTTCAAGTTCGCCTTTATCATCTATTCCAGTTACACTATAAACACAATTTTCACAAACGTATGCTCGTTTCATCAAATCTGTTATAAGGCAAACACACGCATGACCAACAACGATGTAGTAAACATGCACTGAAGTCATAAACAGGTCTGTGTCGTCTTTCAAATCAGCTGCTTTGCAAGGTGACATAAAAAGAATGCTTTTTATGCCTCATACCTTCTATTTTGTGGACTAATTTGTGGTCTAAATCATAGCTACCCAAATGCAATATTTACTAATAGTATTAAAAGATCACGCTGAAGTTCCATGCAAAATTTGCTAAGGTTACTACTACCTGTTGAGCTGGTCGCGACACTCCCTTTAAAATCTACCAAATCCTCTCTGTATACTCTCCAAAACGTAACTCACAATTATTTCACTGCTCGGTTGAAATTCGCAAAAGAAAGGCGAGCGAAGTGAACACAGTTTACTCGCCTAAGACATTTTGTTGCAAGTATTAAGTTGACGCACAATACAAGCACTAGAATACTCGACAACAGCGTTGTTCGAATTGTCTGGAATTGGGGGTAATTTGAGTAAATTTAAATATCATATCAATTGTGACGTCACACAGAATGTTAACCACAGCGTAGAATGGAATATTTAATGTGGTAACAACTTTGCAACAAATGTCAGAAGATGGTGATTGACTTCATCTTTAATTGATATATTTTTGTCTCAGAAAAAATTTAGGGGCAATAAAATATGAGCGATCGAAACTTCTGAGTTGTTTATTGAGGCTACATAATGTAGCTGACAAGTTGAAAGCTAAGAGATTAAGTAGAAACCACAAAACTCTAGAAGATCCCGTGTGATTGTTAACATATTAAGCAAATTTTTTAATTGTCTCGTGATTTCGATATGGAGCGAGTGTTCTCACAAGGCAGGGCACACATATTAAAACCAAAAAAAGTTTTAGGTCATATATCTGCTCAGCAGTACGCCATTGCAGCTTTATATACCCAGTTTGATAATGAGAAATTTAAAACTTCTTTTATGCTGGTTTTAGATGGTAGATCGTAGACCACATGGCAGACAGCAGAACTCACGCGAATTCATTGCACAAACACTGCACGTCATGTGGCACTACCCAGCGTAACTTTCATGTATCCTACCGAGTCAGTGTTAATCATGCACAACTAAGCGTGTGAATCAAAAAGCAATTTCCATCATCCAAAACTAAGTAATGTTGCATGTTTAAAAGATATTAAATGGGACCGAGTATCTTAGCATGGGAAATAAGGAAGTCACCTCATTTTGTTGCTTGTCATATTTAATCCCTCTGAAGGTCAATTGTGTCAAAAAGGAATTAAAAGTTATCCAAATTCTAATAAACCGAAAAGTGGTTTGAAGATAAAAAGAACTTTTCTCCTTGTAGTAGAAATGATGGAAGTTGAGCTGTCAATTCTCATGCAGACAGTACTACTCTTGCGTGCAGCTTTCAGGAAATATAGGTTAAGATTACACGAGACAGTTCAAGAACATATCAAAATGCTACTGATCGTGGGCGATATTCGTGATCACTCTCAAGGAGCAATAATGTCTTCCGGACCCTGCCATTTTAATGACCATCGTTTAGCGCAAGTCAACTGGCAATACCGGCTTTTCTCTTTCAAATAATTTGGAGAAAAATTATGGTTTATTAATGTGTGTTGCAAATGTGTCATCGCGACTTTACTTTTTATGCATTTTCACTTAAAAGATCATTTGCAATTTTCATTCAGTAATTAACGTACGGTTTTAGTACTCGTACTGTTCTCATGGAAAAAGACAACTTTTTGATCAATTTTCCTTTTGTTAAATTTACTGAAATTAGTTGGTCTCACTGGTATTTGACACAAGTGATTATTGCCAGTCAGATTCCAATATGATTATAGAAGACACGAATTGCTTGCACGTTTCGTTTTAGATAGAATTTTCAGTGGGACTCTTCGATCCCCACAGCAGGCAAAAGCGTTGAATTTGATGCACACCATATTCCAACCGAAATCATAAAGCTGTATTGCGTTGCGGCCAGTTGAACGAAGCGTATTAACCTCAAACTCAAAATGAATATCTTAATATTCCTTATACTCCCAACCTAATTGTGTTCTAACTGAATACACTTTTTATGGGTGTTACTAACTTACTATAGGTTTAGCACATAAGTTTGGATTTGAAAAAGTGTTTAAATGCCTGATTTATTCATTGTTTAAACTCAACGGGCTTCGTACAACCGGCCCTGGAAGTACAGCAATAATTACACTTAATTTTTTATTTAAAATTTCCAAAGGCAATTAGGAAAGGGGCCAAACTCCTTGTTTCTGATAATACCATGTTTCTAAAAATGTCCCAGGCATAGTTGATTAGTAACATTTATAGATATACTATTAAACCTAGTCAGCTGTGACTTAACTTACGTGCAACAAGCTTTACCTGAGTATCTAGCAGCGAAATAGCTTGCAAAGCAAACATACTGTTTAATGTCCTGACCTGTGACATTTTATACTCGTACTGTATTATTTGTCTATGTACGTGCATCTGCAGCGAATTAGAAATGAAAATTTTGTTGCAGGACATGAGTCACTTGACAAAGGTACCTATACTTTAACTGGGAAATCTCCAAGCAAAGCTAACATGCTTCAAAGCTAACCATGAAGTTTTAAAAGCAGAAAACATATATGTCGCGCAATAGGGGAGGTGATTCGCGATCATTAATCAACAAGAAATCAAGACGTCGAGACGGTTACGAACGGAGGACAAACGGTCAAAAAGGTCTACGATACTCAGCATGCGGTACTTTAAAAACTACAACCCACCACCCACATAATCAGCTACAACAAACGTACACTGTGGAAAAAGTGGTCATGAAATAACCTTTGTGTAAATATTATCTTACCAATATTAGCTCGTATCATTCGTTGATGGCATTGCGAACAAATTTGTCTCAATTGTTCTTCACGTTTTCTTTCCTGCAACTCCAAATCTACCATGGAATTGTTCGTACTTAGATTGGCAAATTTTCTCCCATCTCCTTCTTCAATAGAAGACACCAGCGATTTCGTTGAAGCTGTTTGCATACAACACTACGTTAGACACGTGCCATGTAAATGTAAATGTAAAATGTAAATTATCAAGATTATACCATTCACGAATATCCAGGAGAAACTCAAATTTAAGAGGACACGAGGGTGAATACTATAGGGTGATTATATGAAGTGAGTTTTACGAATGAATTCATGAGGATGGAACCTACCCGGTGGACGATTTCGACGGCGGCGTCGTCGTTGTACACAGCAGTACAACAGAAGAATGATTAGTAACAAAGCCAGAAGGCTGCCAAATACAGCAGCTAGTACCAGCTCTGTCGTACACGTTGCTGCAACAGCATGTGTGATTTGGGAGAGGAATACGGCAACCAAAAGCGGAGGCACGCATCCTCTCTTCATAATCACAACTCGCGGCCAATGCGGGCTGATGGTGTTCAAAGTGACATGATGAAATGATCCTTAGTCATGGGTTTTAGCAAGAAACATTTTCTTGGGCTTTTCCATTTCTGTAGCGCATTGCTTGTTGTTATTACGATACGCTCCACTTGCTGCAATTTTGGAAGAGCTCTCTAATCTTGCTTTTCATTGGCTCATTCCATCTTTTCATTTGTTATGTAAATTACAGGCCGAGAGCTAACATGATATTTCGAAAATATGTGAAGTATTTGAAAGCTCCGAAGACAAATATGAAATTTACGGCACGACGATGAAGCGAATTCGCGTCGTCCGCGCGCGAAAATTTCGACTCTTGGGAAAAGCTGAAATTATTATCGTTTTTATGTATTACTCAGTTCAAAGTTCTTTGCTTCGCAAATATGACAAGTAAATTTGGCGGCAGTACTCAACTATTTGTGCCCGCTGTGCCTGGGTCGTGCAGTAAGTGCTTAATTAAAGTCAATTTGAAAAAAGATTGGCGTTTCGCACGATACAAGATAACGAAATTCCCGGCACTTCACTGAACTGCCGCGCTATCTCCATTTTTCCTTAGCTAGAAATACTCTGTATTTTCAAATATTTCTCATCGTACAGAGTGTTATAATAATAACCCGATTATCCGAATTACGGCCAAACGATCGTGAGAATGCGCCATACATTCCACAATCAAAAGTGGACATTCTATTCAATTGGCTATGGTTTTGCGACATTTTGAAATCAACTGAATTTGCTTTATAGCGTGAGCTTTTCTTAGACTGTTCAATAACTAGCATGAATTTCTCAAGTCTTAAACTTGTTCTCAATAAGACAGCATCGGAATGCACTCAATGTAAGAAACAGGAACCACCAATAGTGATGGTAGAATGTTCTAGAAAATACGTCAACTATTACATGAGTATTATTATAACAAAGAATGCTAAACAATTCCAATAAGAGAGTTTGTGTGAACAACAAAATATCATTCTGTTAACCAAGTTTAGCAAATGTCAATATTACTAAAACCATGGAAATGAGTTAAGAAATCAATTAAATAAACTAATAGACTTTGAAAAATGTGTTACGTAACGAAACAAAGAATTGTGTGATATGAAAGTAAAAGTGGAACAAAGTTATAACCTCATAAACAATGGCTGGGGATATGCCTGCATAGAGAAAAGGGATCCAAAGAAAGAAATAGAACTTTTTTGAAGAATTTGTTTTCTTCTTAAAAATATTTACTTACACCCGTCGAAGTTTCTACGCACACTATACATGGAGAATTATATAATCCATTATTTAAAAATAAATAAATACTTAAAAAATGTAAAAAACTCGCTATAATTCTACAATATACAACTTATGAATCTTCTGACTCCGTTTGCATGATACAAACAGCATTTTTAGATTGCTCATAAAAATCTTCTGTTTTATTTTCGTTAGTTTCCTGGCTCTCATCCAGCAATTTTTGATAAAACCAGTTAAAGGGATGACTCGGATCTTCAGCATGAGCACGGTGGGTATTTACAAGCATATTTTTTTCTCTTGATATCATTTTATCCATATCATTCCGAACAAGCTTCTCAATGACAGCTACAACACAAAAGAAGCCAGTTTGAAGTAGTTAACAACCGGTATTTCTCTTCAATTTTTTACAACTACTGCATATCGAAAACAATTCAGACATACTAGGCAATTGCTGATGGGACCATTCCATCACTTTGTTCATTGATGACTGGTGTACAATTCCCGCTGCAGTTTTTATAACCTTTATTAAATGGTAAAGATCATTAAGTTCGTTTTGAAAGTTCGAGAAAAAAAGGTGCATGAAGCTTAACGTACTATTTCATTCGTATCATAAGGAGTAAGACTTTGAACAGCTGTGAGACATCGTGATTTACATTCTCTGAAATAAACCAGGAGAAATATTGTTTGCTGCTTTAAAAGCGTCGAGTGGAACAAGCAGATATAACGCATACTTGCTGATATCAGAGGATATTCTTTTCAACACTCTATCCGCTGTTTTGTCACTCAACTTCATCAAAAAAGCCTTGTTCTTGTCCTTGAATATACATCAAACTCCACCATGAGTCGAGTAAGGTAAGCCAATAAGACTCGAGCAAAATTTTACATCAATGATGATACAAGATGTCTCTATACCTTGAACTCGTCTTTCTTTACTTCCCGCCAGTTCCTTCAAGGGATAATAAACAATGACGCGTTTGAATACCCAGCGCAAAGAAAATCTATACTTCCTTACCTGATATCAAGTGGAGTATCAGTGATTGCTTGTTTTGCTAGCTCCAGTTCGGATACGATCACAATGTTTTTCACCATGTTAATCACATTCAAATGTATTCTGTAAGATACGAGAGAAAATTCATGCCAGATTCAACAATTTGAACGTGCATGCTAAAAGCAAATACAAGGTCATAACCTTGAGATAATATAGTCAACATCTTTCTTTAAAAACTCGGGTTGATTTCGGAAGAAATTGTCTTCAAGTTGTGTCTACATGTGAGGAAAATACGGTTTTACACTTTTGCCGGAAAAACGCATCTTTCTTCTGTAAAGACTGGATTCTACATCCTACCTGTAACATCGAGTAAGGCGAATTTAATGACGTTTCTACATTCTCAGCACAAATTGGCTTGATTTTTTTCATATAACCTACGAAAAACGAGGCTAAATGTTGGTCTACTCTTGGTCTACTTTTAAAAGAGTTTAAAAGTGGCAGAAGAATTGAAGGGAAAATTCATCGATGACGACTCTTCCTACCTCTTCTATTGGCCTTGCCAACGACTGCCTCGGCTAGAATTGAGCGCAGTTCTCCTGGAATGAGATTTCAGATAGAGAAAAACTGTCAGTTTTGATATTTGGATGAGTACTGAGTGAAAGAACAGTAGAAGAGTATTTGTACCAAGATATGGGCAGCATGTATACAAGAGATGTTGATCGACCAAATCCAACCCATCCTAAACAAGAATTTCACAATTGGCGACGTTTATCAAAAGGGAAAAGCCTGTTCAATGAAATCGTCTCACCAATGCTGAACTTGATTTAGTTCGTTCAGAATCGTACGATATTTTTTCAATGGATTTTGTGAACATCGTTTCTGGTAGAACGGGTATCTGAACAAATAATATGTACACAGGAAAACTGCAAGTTATTTTTTACAAAATGTTCATACCATATACCTCAAACAACCATCCCAAACTGACACCCAACATTAAATTACTGCGACTCATGTTGTTTACAACACTTTCAGGCAAAGTTGTTCTGGAATGAAGAAAACATTACTAGGATAAAGCTTTTTTGGATTAACAAAAAATTTGGAAACGCTTTATGAGGACAACTTGGTATTCACATTACCTGTATATACGATGCAGAAAGTCGAACAGCTCGCTATAGTATTCTAGATATGGACAGACCTCATCCACCATACTCAAGTACTCTATCACCCAAGGCAATGTCAACACTAATCTGTGCTCGTTCAACGCTTGGTTCAAGTAAAACATGACATCGAATTGTTGTGCGACCTAGGTGGGTGATAGAATTGGTCAGCATTTGCTTACGTTGGTTACAGGGAACAAGAAAATTCATACCTGATTTCTAGCTGTAATCAATGTCTCTTTCATCAGTAATGGTATAGTGGCAGAATGATATGGAGAAAACACAAGGTAGCCAAGAAATTTTGCCAACGTTCTTAGCGTGATCAAACACGACGCGAACTTCGTTTGCAATTTACTGTTTTCTTTTCCCTCCATATTATCAATATTTTCATCAATTTTCATGCTGTTTAACTGAACAAGTTATGAGGCTTAAAGACAGTTCGTTTATATCATTTCTAATGAACAAACAAGTATTATTGCTGGATTCTTAGCAGCAGGGTAAACATCATAGCTGTAGTACACTACTACTCACTTCAATGATTTTCAAAATAAGATTATCCATCAAATATCTGTTAAATGAAGGGCTACATTGAATTAAGAAAACAAAGTTTAAACATTGCTACTCTAAAGGCCAATAGAATCAAGCCACCGATCTCGTGGACGTACCTCCTCGCAGCGACAATAAATTCTCGAAAAAACTCCTCAGTTTCTGTAAAGCCTGGGGCAGGACAAGGTCCAGACGTTGTTGATTGGGGAGAAACGAGACGTTGTTGAAGTCTGAAACACGAGAAAATCACGAAATACGAACATTATGTTGCATGAAAACAAAAAGTGTCCAGATACCATCCTTTTCTTTTTTTTCCGTACCGGAAAAACTTCTCGGGGTTTGATTTAAAAAGATTTCCGACCAATTCAGGGGATTCACCTTCATTGAAAGTTGGAAGAACATTTTCATAACAGCACATCTAGAAAAAGAGCAGCTATTTGGAAAAGGTCTGAAATAATTGACCATACTGAAGAAGATGGCGGAGAAGATGACCATACTGGAGAAGATGGCTACATTTTGCCAGAAAGCTTTGCGGTCAGAAATCGTTTAGAGAGGGGAATTGACGTCTTCTAAAAGTCAGACATTAAGCAGGAGATTATTTTCTTCGTTGTTTTTAAATTTCACTTTATTAGGTGTTTTCTTGACATATCTCTTTAGCGATTTATGTTTGATGCACGCAATGCATTCTGGTAAAATGTACATGCCGCCATCTTTTTCGTTATGGCCAATTCATGTCTGATAAAATGATGGCGTTGATTTCACTACTTGTAAAATGCGATTCCTACCTGAATTAGTTGTGACTGAAACAATTTTGCAAAATGGGCGTGATTACTTAAACCAGGTTTCTGGTGGACAACGTATCTATAAATTGCAAAGAGAAAAAACAAAGAAGATGGTACGACGTTATGGATTGAAGGTGTTTTCTCAGTACATCTTTGGTGTCAAAAGGACAATGCACAGTTCAGTGAGCTCTAGTTGCACAGGCAAACGAACCTTATCTTATGTCCAAGTTTTTCTTGCAATGACCAGCCAGGCTTGCCGCATTCGTCCACCCATTCACGAACTATCTCATAGAACATATCTCTACACAGCAAAAAGAAAACAATCATCCCATCATACTGTGTTATGTAATAACTACAATGAAACACGCAATTTCATTGGTCAACACCAGGGCATGATGAGACTATCCTACACGATTTACGCTTTCCGTAAGTCCCGCGAATTCCCGCGCGCATGGATGAAGCTATCCTACACGGAACACCATTTGGTCACGGATGATTCCTATGCAATTTAGTATTCCTTTACTTATTCATTTCAGGAGTTTAAAAAGAAACCAACACGCAGGCTGTTATTTTACGTATAACAAATGAGTAACAAAAGCCCTGTACCTTTGTTTCTTGAAGCAATGAAAAGCTTGATCGCTTATAAAGTTTTTTCTGTTGTCACTGCTAGCTTGAAATGGCACGCTGTGTAATGGGGACTTAAGCAAAGAATACGGCACCTGGATAATCAATAGTGAGACTTGAAAATAAGGCTTCAAGATTTCAACTTCTCGTTCACTTAAATGCTACCTTGTTTATTGACGTAGTTGCATAAACTCTCTTTAATTCTTCATTAAAGCTACTGGAAAATTCACTGATCTATGACGAAAACACACACACTGAAATTTAAATTCACTTATACACTGTGCGCTAAGCACAGATGAGAAAGAGATGCCTACTCTAGCGTTGTCCAACAGCAATCGTAATGTTCCCTTGTCTAGAAGTTGGATAATTCTAGAAACAATGTTCAGAGAATGAGTTGCTAAAAATGCGTCTGACGTTAGACAGCAATGGACATCGAGTAATTCGCAATTACCTGAGCAATTTTTCAAGAACAAGAACGGCATAATTTACGCAATTATGCGCTGTCTGAAGATATCCTGAAGGTGGAGTGCAATGATCTGAATAAAAAATACAATAAAATAAAAATGCAATGAAATTTGATTTCATTTAAAATAATACAATCCAAGAAAATTACCATTTTTTGGACCAGTTTTTTCCTCGACAGTTAAAAGTTGTAGAATAAAACACATTTCAACAACTATATTCGGCACCAAATTCTCTAAAAGTAGTAGTCACAAAAATTAATGTATCGGTACTGTGAGTTAATGAAATGCTACTGCTTACCGCAGAAACCGTCAATATTTAACAAAAGAAGGGCAAAAATAAATACCGAGAATGCAAAAAGAGTGAATCTCTGCGAGATTTTGAAGAGCAAAACAGTCCGTAACCAAATCTCGCTTAGGACAAATGCATTTTTCGGTATGAAAACTCTGTTGTCTTTCTTCGACATTTGAGCAATTTAAATTTTCGTTTATTTCACTTGACTCATTCAAATCAACGTTACTCTCACGCCTCCGACTTCTAGACCCTTGCTGCATGAAATCTTCCAGCTTCAATTTGACCGATGCTTTGCGAGCATTTTTCGGGCGACCAGTGCCAATTTCTCGACTCTGCTTAAACTTTTCTGCAGAGAACGATTGTTCAGAATCAAAGGAATTTTCAAATGAAAACGAGTTGGAGAAATTTGTGCTGTTTCGTCC
>JAOBYK010948648.1:0-10464 GCA_025434845.1 Phenganax subtilis | reverse complement strand
TCTGCAGAGAACGATTGTTCAGAATCAAAGGAATTTTCAAATGAAAACGAGTTGGAGAAATTTGTGCTGTTTCGTCCCGTTCGAACTGGTGTGGGTGTGATACGTCTGCTTGGTGTTTTCTTTGAGGACCTAGAGAGTAAAAGGTTAGGATGTCGCAAAAAATAATCACACCAGTAAAGACCGGTGTTATGAATTTGACAAAACAAGTGGACTGACCTGCCAGACATATTTTGCAAGCCAACTGGAGGAAAATCTTCTAAACTAATCTTGACAGGTGTTGACGTCAAATTCCTTGCTTTACCACTTGATGAGTTAACTGGGTACTGATTAGCCACAGGTGACCCAGATCCATCAGAAGATTCCCCTAATTTCCATGTCTGCTCACTTGTAACAGGACTGATGCTAATATTCTCTTTATTTGCTGATGATGGAGTAGAAAATAGGCTTCCTCTTATGCTACTTTTGCTTGAATCATCACTTGAGACAGGTGTGCGACGTCTTGGCTGTCGCTTCTTGTTTTTTAATTTTTTTGGTGATATGACTGGCAACTCTGAGGTGAAATGAGATGAGGCCTCTCGGATGTAGTTGAGAAAAAATGATATGAATTCAGGGCTTTTAAAACTCAAATCTCCAGAAACATCCTGAAACACAACAGCATCTATTATGCTTTCTTATATAATGTCTATGATGTAGAAATATGTATGGTATTTAATATCATGAATCATGATCACATTTTAAACTCCACTATAGTGCAGTATAGCGGATACCAGGTTAGGGCTTGGGCGGGTTGCAGGCTCAGTTTCGTAAATGAAATATAGTTTTTTGACGGTCAGCAGCATAAATTGTCCGCTAAACTGTACTAGCCCCTTAAACCCAGTCTGCATTAGCTCAGAGTGGACATTCAATAACGCCCCTGGACATTCGATAACGCGTACTAAACTTCATCAGCTCAGAGTGGACATTCAATAACGCCCCTGGGAAAAAATCTCCGTTGCGTACACGACACGCTTTCCAGACTGGCCTTTAATAAACTCATTGATTGACAAAGTACCCCAGTACACCCTGTTTTGTTATTTTACTCTGTCTTACACAGGATGGTTCTAGTCGTACGGAGCATGGATTCGTATTAAAGAACATTAACACAGCCGAATCTATACATAAGTTTCACCTGAAATTTTCCATCAGCTAACTGTTTTTTAACAGTCTCCAATTTTAGATTGCCTTCGATAATTTGTTTCAACACATTTGCCATTTCATAGCACACATGATCACGTACAGAATTACAAGTCTTCTATTACAATCTACGTACAAACAACTTGCAAATCGCAAACAAAAATTCAAAGTTCGCCGCCATTAAACACGTGTTCATTTGGGCCCTTTAAAAACGGGCATCGCGGGCGTTTACTGGAAATTTTTCACGAGAAAGATTTTTCTGGAAGAATTTCGCAGGAAATGTTTCAGATTCAACGATAAGCTAAGCACGAAGCAAAGGAATGCAATAGACGTAAATGAGAGAAAAATGGCTAAAAGGTCGTTTCCCTTCAACAGTTGCTCCCCTCTGCAGCTGAAAACCCACGTTGAAAGCAAACATGTAAATAGTAATGAGGAAAGTATGAAGAAAATTTATGGTGAATATACAGACTTCATTTAAATATTTAGAATTGAATGTTTATTGTAAAGCGTTTATGTTTTATTATGGTGTGTTACGGTAGGAAGTGATTTGTGTAGTTCTCTTTTCAGCAGTAACTGCAAAAAATTACTACATGTATCAGAGAAGCCATATTGGAATTGAAGGTCTAAAGCCCCCCCCCCCTGAAAAACTTAAAGATTTGTTAGCAACCTTTGAATTTTTAATGCAGGGGGTTTGAAACTTTAAGTTTAGAAAGACTAATGTAGTTTGAGAAAATAGCACCCCCCTGTAATCCATCAAACGATATCACCTGCTGATATATTTTACTTTGTGTTTAGCTTCATTATATATCTTCTTACTATTATTCAGCGAAGACACAAAGCATGCTGAAGACTGGAGCAAGAGCTCATGCAAAAGTTGAGAAGGACAACATTGAACAAGCAAATGTTTGCAATAACTGCAAGACTACTACATTACAGCTTGCACAGTGTTCATTCTGTGAGAAGAAAGTCTGTGCAGATTGCTTCAATGTTTGCTATACTTGTGAACAAAATTTCTGCCTTATTTGTTCAATTATCAGGTATTTGATATCAATGATTGATTCCAGAAAGAAATGATTATTTCTGTAGTCTCAGTATGATTTGAGAGACAAACAATGGAAGTAGTAAAATTGCGCATCTTAGTCAGATTCTTCTTGCTTAATCAGTCGTGTGTTCTTCCATTTGTAGTTATGCTGATCCTATAGAAAAATCTTACTGTTTATCATGCACTGGATGATGAGAACTTTAATGCTGTATTAATTTCTAATATTATAAATATACCAAAGATGGAAGATATTTAATAGCTGAGTATCATGTAAATATATCCGTTGATTAATTCTATTTACCCCAACAATGAAAATTTGTAAAAAGATATCATTAGTGCTCATAATTAGAATATGTTTAAGCTAGCCGTAGTGGTAAATTATTCATTTGAAGATAAATAAATATGTTTCAAAGCATTCCTTGCATTTTATTTTCTTATCACGCAGTGAATTTAAGAATGTCGGTCCATTGTTAGCATTTACAAGCTGGTGAAGTAACCCAGCAAAAACAACTAGTTTCTTAACGTTAACCATTACGTAATTTTACAAAGTAAGAGGCCGGTTGTACAAAGTGTGTTAAGATTGAACAGTAAATAAGCTCGAAATCATTTATATCTTCCTCGTACAGTCAAACTGAAAGATTTTAAAGTGAATACAATGATTATATATCCATCTATGAGTTGAGCACATAAGATTGGACTTGAAAGATTTACACAATGCGAGGAAATGTTTTAAACTTCCGACTTATTCACTGCTTATGCTTAACAGGGTTCGTACAACCGGCCCCAGAACAATGGACACCATCAAGCAATTAACGTTTTCCAGTAACGTCCGACGGCCAATTCTCATCGTTACGTTGAATAAATTGACCATCTAGTACATTGATATCCACTCCATTTCGACAGGTAATCTTATACAGGCATGGCAGCAAACAAGCTTCCCCTGGCGATGTTACCGATTGTCTTATCCAGGCGCAGTTTCTTTGGATTAGGTGGTTCAGATAAAGGCACAGATCTTTGAAGTTTCTGCAGAAAAAAATTTCTCAAATGTACCTGATTGTACTCAATGATTCTCAAATGTACCTGAATGTACCTCAATGAATTCCGAATGTACCTTAGTAGTAGTATTTTTAGTTTTACTGCTCGGGGAGATGGAATGAAAAACAAATCCTCGAGTTGAATTGGGCGTCTTCTTCGTCATCGTAACGGAAGAGATTCGTGACATTTGATCTTTGTTTCTGCTCAAAAACGATCCTCGTTTCTAGAAAACAATTCACAAAACATTTCTAGTCAAAAAGGATCAAGAATTCAATGTCCGTTCACCATGAAAGCGATGGCAATCATGGTGACGAAATGTCACCAATGAGATGATCATTTCAAAAGATGTTGCTCGCGCACCTGGCAGTCCTGAGAAAATGTCATCGAAGTTGAATCTTGCCTCACAAGTTTTGGAGCAGTCGTTTTTACAGCAACAGTATTTTTATCATCGTCTAAAACGATCAGGAAAAATCTTTTCGTATCAAGCAGTGTGCTTCATTGCAGTAAAAATACTTTATAAATGTTTCTCTTTACTCACCAGCAGCGGCACTACTTCTGTCGTTTATAATATCTAAAATATTCTGGCTATTTTCATCCACATTTGTGGTTCGTAAGTCACCATCACGAGACAGCTTTAAAAACAGATATATCAAATTCAAAAAAATAAAATTCTGAACTTGACTATCATCCAATGCCTGGTGAGAGATACTGAAACCAAGCTATCGATGATGATAAAAAAAAACCTACCTGATCTTGTAGAAACTGTTCCTTTTCATGCTTCATTTTTCTTCTTTCCAGCTCAGGAGCAGATAGCAACTCGTTGTCCACAATCTCATCATCGCCCCACAATACTTTATTCTCAAACATATCATTTTGAGAATCATCTAATCCATGCCACCTGAAGTTTCTTGCTCGTCTTCCACCTTCGGAATAGAGATCTCCATCTTCCAAATATCTTTCTTTCAACTCACGAAGCTCTCGCTTGTCTTCGTCGATCACCGATTTACTGAAGAACAACATATACTTCATATCTACCAATGCTTGCTCAAGTTCTAATCATCCACCTCAAAAATTCGTTCAATACTCACAGATGAACCTTATTTACTTGTCGTTGAAGCTCGTCGTCCGACGGAAGATCTTCGATCTCCGAGTCTTCTTCTATTTCGTCGTCCTCAGACCCCTCCTCTTCATCAGAGCTTGCATCACTACCGGAAAGCTCCGCTTCATCTTCGACAAAGTTTTCTTTGTTGAAAATGGAACTAAAAAGTTTTAAACTTTAGACGTAAGAACACAAAATATCATCTTATTCACTAGCACTTACTGCATTTTCTTTCCATAAGCAATACCATATTTCTTCGACTTTCTTATTTCTGCTTCTTCTGGGTCGTCTGTGTCTTCTTCTTTCTCGTTGTCCGAATCCAGTTGTCTCTCATCATCGCTGAACACTTCTTCATCAGAGTTCTCATCAGCGTCTTTTCCAGCTCTGCTCTCTTCATCATACTTCTGAGTAGACGAGAATTCACCTGGACAATGCAAGAAGTGTTGATCTTAGCAATAAGTTTCGCATGTCAGCGAATGGTGGTCCAATTCACAAGTTTATAATCTACACTAACAGACAGTTTTAGATTGACGTTTACGGCGAACCGCTAACTGCTAACGGCAAACTTTAAATCACATTAGATTGTAATGTCAACAGTTTTGTAGAGCGAAGTTGCGAAATCACGCTTCAGTTCATTACATAGGTTCCCGTAACATCCAACAACTGACATAGTTGACTTTAAAATGCGACTTAAACTTTGCCGTTTGCCGTCAGCGGTTCACCGTAAACGTCAATCTAAAACTCTCTACTAGCAAGCAAATCACGCTTAATCTCCTTTTTTATGTGTTTCTAACCACATAGGATACCACCACACGTATAATGAGCAGATTTAACGTAATTTTCTCATATTAAATGCAAGTTGACCATTATCTACTGTCATCTACCAATGCTTCGAGAAACCAACAAATCTTTCGTCTATTGAATAAAGGCCGATTTACACTATCATGGAAAAAAATTTAACCTGAACAAAAGGTAGCAACGTCATCCACATCGTCTTCATCTCCTATTTTGTCAAACATGGAGGTAAGATTTTGTTTTCTTGAGTTTGGTTTACTTTGATCCTGTTTACTGAAGATATTACCCTCAGACTTCGAGTTCTTTGCACTGTCCGCACTACTAAATCGCCCTGAACACAGGCTTAGTAACTCACTCATAGCCTCTTCATCTTTTCCTACACCGGAGTCACTTTGAAGCTGACTAAAGTTGGATTTAGGACCGAAAATATCACTTATGTTTACATCCGATTTTTTTTCATCAAATTTCCCAGAACAAAGACCAAGTAGCTCCTTCATGTTCTGACGTTCACTTGTGGAATCCTCACATTTTGATTGACTCAATCCTAAACTTTTACTCATGTTTCGTGTTTTTGATGTTTTTTGACCCCCACACGCCCCAAGTTCATCCATATTTTCACCTTCACTTGTTTTTTTACTTTCAAACGTTCCCGAGCATAGACCTAGCAGTTCATTCATATTATCCTGAGATTCTGTTGCTGATTTCTTGTTCTCTGCAGTAGAAAATTCTCCTGAGCATAAACCTAGTATTTCGCTCATATTTTTTTCAGTCTCCGAAGTCGTCTTGTCTGAGCTAAATGTTCCAGAACAAAGCCCAAGCAGTTCACTCATATTGTTGGAATTCTCCTTGTTTTCTTTCCTCTTCTTGCTTGCGCTCAGCAAGTAACTGTATAGAAATACAAAGAGAAGAAGGATCCAATTACCATTTACTGTTTAGCACTGTTTTCTATCGTTTTCTATTGTTCCATCGTTCTAAAACCAAATTCACCAATGGCAACAATACAATCCCAAAACTGGGGGGCAGATTCTCTGATAGAGGAGACCTGGCGTACGTACCCCCAGAAACGTTTTGAATTTTGACACCCGGTAACAGCCTTCCCAAGATTTTAAATCCTTTTCCAACAATGTAATTATAGTCACAAATCTAATATGATTTAATTGAAATTAAGTCCAACATAGTCAACACTGAGCAACTTTGAATTAGATCAAAATTGTTGTTATAAAAATAAAGAAAACAAAAATATGTGGTAAGGGTGAGAGGGAGGGGGGAAGAATGACACATTCATCGCTCCAAAAAAAACTGGGGAGCTGCATTCCCCTCGCCCCCACAGGATTGATGCACTTGAAACTCACCCTTGTGTATCGACAAATTGCGTAAACTGAGTATCTTCATCCAAAGAGAAATTAAAATCTTTTGAAGTATTTAAACCTCTGGAAAATCTTCTGTCAACATCTTCATCCTCCTCCTCCTTTAAATCCTGAAAATGAAAAGATAGAAAACTCTCAATCATCATATTTATTCATTATGAAGAAAACAAAAGACATAATATTGCTACCTGTGAGTTTTCAACTGGAAGACTAAGTTCGGAAATGGGTCTAGGTTCCTAAAATAAAATCAGAATTCAGTTCTTGGTAGTGCATTTACTGAGTAATCTAGTATTAAAGTAAGGCTTCTAACCTTATATCTGTTGTCTGAGGAACAATCCACACCCAACAATTTCTGTATTCTAGAGAATGCCGTGAGAGCATCACTACTATCTGAGGAATTAAGACTTTTTGAGACTATCCTAGTTTTCTGTGGTTGAGCACAAGGTAAACTGGAGCTGTTAGAACCATGTTCATGAATTTTCGACTTGGTGAAAGCATGTGTTAACGATGAGTCATGAAAGCCATCTTGAGTATTGTCAAAACTGTCCAACCTCAGTTTAATACTTTCTTCAGATGCTACTGTCTCACAGTCTGAAGCATTTTCATCCAAAGTATGGTTTGTAGCTTGATTGGAATTATCAGATGGGAACAAATCTATGGTTTGCTCGTCTGAGTACAGGAGTGCTCTGCTAGGTGACTTCATAGTTACTTTGGACTTTGTTTCAGAATCAGCAATGCCACAAAAATCTTCAACAGATTGTAAATCATCCATTTCATCTTTCCCCTTGTCTTCACTTTCAAGTTCTCGTTCTACTTGTGCTCTCTCATCTTCCATGTTCCACTCATCCATTTCAAAATCACTATCTGAAGAGAAGGCAACGAATGTTGTACTGGGAAATTGCTGCACATATATATCAAAAAGAATTCCCTTTTCTTCTCAGTACCTTCATCATCGTCCAATTCCTCTTCTTCCTCACTGACTTCTTCTTCATCAAGTTTTCTAGTTGATTCATGGATCTTTCTCACTTCTGCTCGCTTTTGTCTCATATTTACATGAAGTTGCTCTTTTAAACTGTGCAGGTTGCCTGCTCCTACAATGATAATACTAATTACATTCTTTTTCATTGTAGGGAATACTACAAACTAACTTTATAACAGCATTAAGAAATCCACTGAACTTCATGAGACATAGCAAGAAGTATCCATGTCAGCCAGCAACTAGCTAATATTCAGTAACAAATAGTGCACATACCTGATTGAAACACCGGTCGTTTCTTCTCGTTTTTTACTATCCCAGTAATACCTTCACTTGTCTTTTCTAATTCATCAGCTAGCTCAATTACATCAGGTTTTTTTTCTTCAATAACTTTCTCTGTTTGCTTCAATTTGCCTTTGTTATGTTTGAAAAACCTGATCAAATGACGAGCATTTAAGTAGATTCTGATTGCTGTGAGCTCGTAAACATGTAAACAACACACCTTTCCATCAAAAGATTTAATCCAGGAGGTTTCCTGGCTTCATTATCATCCAGAAAGAATAAATCACTAAGTTCAGTTAATTTTGGTTTGGCAACTGTCTTATCTTCTCTACTATTTTGCTCGACTTCCACTTTTTCTGACTTCAAAACATCTTCTGCAGGGGCTAAGTCATTACTTGGGCAGCTCTTTGGATCATACGTTACATCTTCATCTTTTGTTTCACTCTCTGTCCCACTTGCATGGCAAAAAAAATGTTTTAAATATTGTAATTATTCAAGTGGCAGCAATCAAGTAATAGCCAGCGATATTGAATGAGAGAGGATTTGTGTTCAGTAGTCTTTGCTTATATTAGAGAACTACAATGGTCATCAATTCGTATGACAGTAAGTTAATAAAGGTAGCATTCTAAAGTAAAGAGATAGAAAATTTCTTTTCCTGACTTACTAACTGACAATACCTTGGTATGTAGTTTATATCGCTAATCATTGGAGGTTTTTTCAGAAATTGGCGTATATCTTTTATCTTTGGCTGATGGTATGGCAGTTTCACATTAGATTCTAGGCACAACATTAAAAAGGTTGAAATTAATAATTTGAGAGCCCATAAATCCATATGGTATAAATAATTATGAACAATTTAGTGCAATACCTCGAACAAGTCTTTGACTTTCACGATGAAGATCCTGGATATGCAACTTTGTCTTCATCTTTCGTTTGCTCGGTTCCTGTGGAAAAATATTAGCCCATGAACACATTTTTGCCTCCTAAAACACATTATTCTACTTGGTCTATTGCACTCTGATGGGTTGCAATAGACAAAGTAATGTTTTTCGACTCTGTCTGATGCCAGATCATTTTACTTGAGAATGTGAAACTACTTTTAATTAGTTTATAAAAATAGTCAAGAATTTACCCTGATCCTTTTAGCCTTCTGTTTTATTTTCTCAATGCTTTCTTCCTCACTGCTTTCGCTGTCTCGAAAAGGATTTTCCTCATCGCTTTTCCTATAAGTTTTCTCGGGAACTTCGCTATTTTCTACCTCCAAATCATTTTCTTCGCCGTCATTGTTTACTTCGCTATCATTGTCGATTTCAGCGTCAAACAGATCGGTGTTCGCCGCAAATAACTAGAAAATACACCAGCTAGGATTTTAGCTGTAACACTAATAAAAAATACTCCTCAATTTTAAGTCTATTTTCCTATAAAATACCTTATCATTTGAGTCTTCAAATTCAGCCATGTTTATTTTTCACAAAATAAACAAATATTCCCGCCAAATCTCTCGCAGGCAATGTTTCCACTAGTCGGGAGGAAATTTATTAGAATCAAAGGTAGATTTTCCGAAATTACCAGTACCATTCCAATAATTATATATTCTTATAAATATATAAGATCGTCACTGAATGGCTAGAAGTCACTCACGGTTTGGTAGATACAAAAAATTCAACAGAGAACCCTAGAAGTAGGAACCACTTTGTTATTTATTAACCACTGTCATAACTATCATAACATAATACGTTTTAGTTTTTAACAATGAAACACAGCAAAGATGCGTGCATGTTGTAGCACTGAAATCTAAACAGACCGAGCTAATTCGGCAACTAAAAGCTACAATAAAGGTTTTCTTTTGCTCTGGGACATGTTGTTAATAGAGGTCATTACTATACAATAGCATCACAATTGATCATCTCATATTTACAACTAGCTAGTTGCGGTAAAGTAATTAAATCATGTCAAGTAATTAAGATTTGAAAGCCATTTACTAAAAATATTGACACGAGTAAGAATATGTATACTGTCAAGTGCATAGATTTGATTATACCATCAAGTCAACAGACCCAAAATTTGAAAATTAACGACTAATGGACTTGTTTTCAACATCAGATAGAGATATCAAGAAGTTCAGAGGAGCATAAGCTTGCACCTGGAAAGTTATGGAACATACTCTTGACCTTACGGAAGCCCATGAAGGTTGCTGCCAATAGAAGTAGTTTAGGAATGCACGAATGCACTAAAGAGTAGAGCAGTACCTGTTCTATAATGTGCTTACATGAAGAATTCCACATTAGCATGAAGTTTGATAAAGGTGAGTGATAATAGAAGTAGTTTCGGTAATCACAACAGTCTATGCCAGCACCTGTCTCTTACTCAGGATTTGTTTATAGTGGTAGTGATAAATTGCAGTCTTACATGAAGTATGAAGCAGTCAGATGGAGACTCGATAAGGTTTGAGCGCAGTAGAAGTAATTTTGGGTTCATGGCACGCTCTGAAGAGCACCCTGACCAGCCAAGCATTTTTTGGGGAAGGTCATTTATAGTGGGCTTACATGAAGTATATCACTAAGGCAGAAAAGTCGATAAGAGGCAATCGCAACGTGTTCAAGTGTTTTTAGAAAAACGAGCAAAAACCCACCTCGGTCCATGCATCCAGTATTACTTACAGATCTACCCCCGGTAGAACTGCTGGATCGTTGCA
>JAOBYK010947537.1:0-20293 GCA_025434845.1 Phenganax subtilis | reverse complement strand
ATATCAGTATTTGTTCGTGAAATTCTCCTGGTGCGATGTAAACATCTTCATTTTTTGTTAATGAACCAGACTTCTGCTCCGATATTATCCCCACAAACGAAGCAGCATAGAGTAATTGCCGCACCACCATTGATGCAGCGTCTTGCTGTTGTGCGTGTTGGGAAATGCAGCAAGTATGTTGACGACAATACGGGTGTCATGCAAATTCGGTACCAGTTAGGGTCTGCGTATAAAAACATTGACAGCGTCTTGCCCATACAACAACATTTTCTTTTCCTTCTTTGCCTTTGTGTTTCTAAAACCAGTGGCTGAAACTCTTTCTTTTCATTCAATATTACAAATTGTTTCTTTTTAGACTGCAGTAATTAGTCGTTAATGAGTTTCTCTGGAACAAAGCGTATCCATAATTAGACGTTAATTACTACCTCGTTAAATACGTATATGTTGACGTACAATATCACTTTCTGTATTTGAGACAAACAAATTAAAGTTTGAAGGTAAAGCGAGGCATTTGCACGGAAACACCTGAAGAGGAGTTGTGGAAATACAAAACATCACTATGATCGTGTTTTTTACCTTTAAAAATTTTATTGTTGCGAGGCTCTCATTTTTAGGCTTACGTTTTACGTTTCATCTGACTTTCCCAAAACTTGCAGTTTGCGCAAACAAAATAAGTAGAAATATGAGAGACAATTTACAAATTATTTAAATATAGTTTAATCCGTATTTAACATTAACCGCTCATTGCTATAATACTGATCTTGTACTTGGCGTGTGGTTTATCTATCTAGTAAAAGAAGCGAGCCCGAAAGAAGGAATGCATGTCAATTTAGACATTTCAAAAATACTGCATACGGAATGATCAATTACAAAACCACATGACAGCGTTGGCCAATCAACGGGCTGCGTTTCACAAGGCGATCATTCCGTTTTCTTTGACAAGGTTCATGATGGCGGACGAGACAAAAATAATTTACCATATAGACGACGAAGAAACGCCGTATCTCGTGAAAATATCCAAGGGACCTAGTGATGTTACTCTTGGAGACTTTAAAAACATCCTTAATCGACCTAGTTATAAGTTCTTCTTCAAGTCGATGGACGATGACTTCGGGTAAGATAATCGCTGTTGCTTGCCCGAATCCTTTGTTGATAACATGTTCGGCTTTCATAAACACAAATGTTTTTAGGAAAAACGGTACAGGGAGTAAAAGCGGCTTAGGCAAGCTTAATCACTAGTGAAATTCAACAATTTCAAGATTGTAAGCTGTTTGGGATGGACTTCAGACAATGAAAATAGTTGCGCTGTGTTGCGATAATTTTTGACTACAAACGTTGCGCGATATGTGTGTACATTCTCTGATACATTGCGCTATTGCTTTTGTATTAAACCACAAACCATTGCTCTCATAGTAAAGACGCATCAGCTATTTTTGCTGCGGAGCAGTCTATTGTAGTTGCGTGTATTATATCTGCAGTTTTCTTGCCTATGTGGATGCCCTTTCTATTACTTTATTCTCAACTAGGGTTGTGAAGGAAGAAATAAAGAACGATAATTCGGGCTTGCCTTGTGTAAATGGTCGTGTTGTCGCTTGGGTATGCTTTCTCTTTTGTCAACGTATTCAATTTTTTATACAATTAACGTATTTCGTATTTTTCAAGTTTATCTGTGATTGATGTTTGTGAGAGAACTGTGAGAATTAAGTATTAACATATTGAGTGTAGTATGTGTGGAATATGGGTGATAAAAGTAGTTCTTAAAAGATGTAAAAATTTAATAGCGTTGTTTTTTAACTGTAATAATTTTCAGCATGCGTAGGGATAGTCTAGCCATGTTTGCCTAGCCATGATTATATTTCGTTTTGCAAATATTTCGAATTGCTAACATGACTGTCTTATCTGTGTGACTGTTATTCTTTCTTAGTGAAAGCAGCGGCAAGCAAATAACGTTAAGTGATCGTTATGTGTTGTCCCTCGCGGTTGGATAGTATAAGAGCGTTTCTAACTTGTCCCAAAGCTATTTAAAAGACTCGTACTGTGCGCGCATAATGCCGCAGTGGCTTCTTAGCTTGACTTATTACTTTGTACGCTGCGCTGCGCGGATTCTGTTGTCATTCCCATTTTATTGCGAACGTACACATCGGAATGTCTTGTGTCATACGCTGAACAGTTCTCCACTTTCTTTGTAACGTCTTGTTTTTGTGGAATGTGATATGTTTTACTTTGGTACGTGACATTCCGTCTTTAACGGTGCGGCTTTGCAATCGCGTTCGATGTCTTATCAGCGCGCTCTCCCAACCCGGATTCAATATCTATTTCGAGTCATCTTTCACGCCTCTGCATTTTTAATGAAAAATGTATTCTACTTTAATGTATTTGATGATCACAAGTTTAATGATTTTTGTTCTTACTGCCTGTTGATTTAGTAATGAGAGGTTTCGACATTTTTTGTATCTGAAAAATTGCTGTGTAATATGGTACGTTTGCGTGGTGGTTCTTGAGAGCAACTTGTTGATTGAAGTGTTCTCTAATAAGACTGCTGCCTGTTCTTGTTAAGTGGCCTAGCAACATACTCCGTTGCATTTTCCACATCAGCTGTAGGATAAAGACACTTTCAGAGCTTCAGATTTAATATGCTTTTCGTGGGATTAGTTGTTGATCTCTTGGCATAGTAAGTTATCAACCACTAAAACGAACACTTTTTATCTAATTGCAATTCGTGTTTACATGATTTCATAAGATTTCATCAGTACAGAATGCAGCATTTGGCGCACTAGTACAGTATGTAATAATCGTAGTCAAAAGAGGAATCGTTTGGAAATTTCTTGTATAAGCTCTGCATTTATGTTGCAACTTGCGAACTGCAACCCAGTTGAAAATACTTTATGCGTTTTTCGGGTCAAGAAATTAAAAAATAGCTCTATTCTTTCATGTAGTCAGGTTTTATTTAGCATTAAAGATATTAAACTAATGAACAAGGCAATATAGACCTGAGCCAAGAACTAGTTCAATTTTGTGCAGAGCAAAGCGGACGGTTTTTCCGGTGGTAGGAAATTACTGTGCATCAAAGCAAAGTCTTGATGATGTTAAAATGAACCACAATAAGAGGAACAAACAAACAATTCATTCTGTCAATTAAACTTGGCCGACTTTCAGTTAAGTTTTGTTGATGCAAACTCCAGCAGTGGTGTCAAGTCGTACCCGAATCGTAACGAAGTTCATAAAAATTGCGCGAATTAATCGTAGAGAAATTCATCCATGGGTTTTTCCAAAGGGGTTGTTTTCTAATAATTTCTTTCTGTCTGGTTTTCAAAAGGTGCTTACAGGCCAGCTAAAGTAGTTTTATCCTTTGGTCATTTGTAGTTGGTGACGTCATCAGAAGGTAGCGCAAGCGATGTTGGGAGAACATTTTCAGAATCTGGTTCGGAGCCACATGATCAGCAATCTGTACTCTCTGACCCAGATTCTACTGGGCTACCACAGACGAGAGGCGCTGGATCAGGCGATTCAAGACCACCATCTTTTCAGTTAGTACCTTCACCCTCATTCCTGTGAAATTTGTTGTAACGCTGCTGCTGTTACGACAAGTTGTTTGAAGAGAATTGGGTAACGAAAATTCCCATCTTGGGAAAATCTTAATGAATCAGAACTGGAAAGTTTAACCTGATTTTTATTCTTGCATTTTCCCACTAAAAACATTGTCAATCTTGTTTAGTGGGCGGACTGGGCTAAAACCTGAGAAACAAACTCCTGATTCCGATCTGGAATCAATCAGTTCTAGACAGTCAAGCCGACACAGGCCTAGACGTAAGTAGAATGGAGGTTTGGAATACCTTATTAGATTCTCCTTGGCCTTGTTTGGCACTTTTGGACACCAAAAAGGTGTATATTGGCATTGATTGCAACCTGAGAAAGAGAAAAACTCTGGTTATGAGTGATAATGTTGTGAAGGTGGCATGTTTGTTTTCTCAGCTCATCGCAGTCACAAGTATAAATCACCGGTTGATGACAGTTGCGAAGAATCTTCAATATTCAGCAGTGATTTAGAGACAACGAGTGTTGCTGACTCTGAGGATGATCGACGTAGCAGGTTAGAAAATGTTCTCATGATATTTGAGGGTTTGTCCTGCAATACAATTCCAGGTTATGTTTCGGAAATCGGGAAAAAGCACACTATAATCGTTACTTTTTGGACAAGTTAACTGTTTTGTTCTCAAAGAACTTTGATCCTGATCACTCGTGCTTTTATTAAGAATCTCAAGTATAACAGATGGATCAAGCCTTTATCATGGCAGACACAGAAGACGGCGGAGAAGACCTAGAATGCCACACGTACAACGTGTAAGTCCCCACCCTACATTACAGTGTGAGGCGGCAATTATTTTTTCAACTTATTTATGATGCATGTTGTCATGATTTAGTGGTATATTATCACTCATTTTCTCTTGTCAGTGTACTTCATTCAGCACAATTACCGAGTCTACAATGTCATTGAATATTATCACGGTCACATTGAATATGGGTTAGTATTGTTTATTAACTTCAGACCTCCGACATGGTTTGTTAGCTGATGTGCATGTTCCAACTTAAATACTTCATCGTCAAACTATTTTCACAGATAAGGCCAATTTTTTGGGTATCAGTATAGTTGGCCAAAGTGGAAGTCGTGGAGATGGTGGCATCCATGTTGGATCTGTTATGAAAGGGTTAGTCATTCCTCCCAAGCTTGCATGTGAAAAGATGAATCACAATTGCAAAAGCATTTTGTCTGGAAAGTTCATGATTTAACATCTGTTATTTATATTTTTAGAGGAGCAGTGGCTTTAGATGGTCGTATTGAACCCGGTGACATGTTACTGCAGGTGTGAATTTTTGCAGTTAACAATTTTAAGTAACCAAACTTTGAAAGTGTAACATAATCTTTATTCAAATATTTGTAATTTGTCTGTTATAGGTGAATGAAGTGGATTTTCAAAATATGAGCAATGATGATGCTGTTCGCGTTTTAAGAGAAATGGTTCATAAACCTGGGTAAGATCATTTTCTTCAAAAACTTGCGGTTAGCATTCAATTCCTTGTGCTGTTCTTGTGGTTGTCATTGACAACACAAGATGCTGAAATGCCGCTGCCATCTATTCTCTAAGAAAACACTTTCAGTAAATATTTGTGTTTCAGGCCAATTACGTTGACAGTTGCAAAGTGTTGGGACCCATCACCTCAGGGATATTTCACTCTACCCCAAAGTAAGCATCTTAATTAATTTGACATTTTATTAAAGGTGCAATTTTGTGTTATAGCAGCGTAATTCAATTTGTCTATTCTAGGCGAGCCCGTGCGCCCCATCAATACTGAGGCCTGGGTACAACAGCTGGCAGCAATGCGAGGTATATTAAGCTGATTCAACTTTTCCTCTAATAATTCATATGTAATCAAGTGATCCTTGTTATCCTAGAGTTTCAAGCCAAGGAAATGGTAAACCAATCCTTGGGCACAATGACTTCAACAAGTTCATCTCTCACCAGTTCATTACCAGAATCAGATCGTAAGTGTTCGTGGAGCTATTAGACTTGATTGTTATCAGTTTTAAACAATTCTTCATGGAAATCCAGAGAGAATCTTCTCTTATTAGAGAACAAAGCCTAAACTAAACTGATTACAATCGGTTTTAAACTTCTCTTTCTTTTGTTGTGAAAGGTTTCACGGAGGATAACTATCTGCAACTTCATGTAAACAGTGATATGAGTTTGATTGTAAAAGCTTTGGCTAGTGCTGATTCTGGTTTGGATGTACGTGACAGAATGTGGCTGAAAATCACTATTCCAAATGCTTTCATTGGTAAGTCATATGATGTGCAAAGTATACAAATTATTTACTGCAATTTCATGGGTGTTATTCCTTCCTCTTACTGTTGCAAGTAAATTTTTGCAGGGTCTGATCTTGTTGATTGGTTATTTACTCGTGTCCAGGGATTCACGGACAGAAGGGAAGCTCGGAAATATGCCTCAAGCTTGTTGAAGGTGCTACTGAACTCTATATATATCATTGGAGTTTTTAAGTTTTGGCTTGTGTCATTTGTTGTCAGATTCAGTTGTAATCAACTTGTCTGAGCATTTCAAGTAAATGGTTAGTTGACTATGTACCTTTTTTACTAGGCTGGTTATATCCGTCATACAGTGAATAAAATCACATTTTCTGAGCAATGCTACTATGTGTTTGGTGATCTGGGAGACAGTAAGTGTTCTTATTTTCCTATTCATTCAGATGCTTGTATCAGTGACGAGGAAAATGGTTTGAAAGTTGAAGATGGTGTTTGTTGACTATTTTTGCACTACTAGTAGCTTGGTAAAATTATAATCTTGTTTTAGAAATGGCAAATTTGTCGATCAAAGAGCATGATGGTAGCGACCAAGATACCTTAGCCCCGCTTCCCCAACCCAACAACTGGGCAGGTAATGCCCCCACCACTTTTCCAATGTGGCGTCCACCATACCAGATGCCACAACACTTCCCTGATCAGCTCCACCCATACAACCCTGCAGCCTTTGCAGCACCTTCTCAAACTGGTAGTGGGAGCCCACGAAGTGTGAGCAGTGGTTCTCAGAAGAGTCGAGAAAAAGAGATTGATCGTGAATCACGCAGCAGTGGTGGAAGCAGTACTAGTGGAAGTAGCAAGGGGGATAGAGCAAGTGTTGTGAGTGTCAAGGACCGTGTTCCTGGTGGAGCACCAGTAGTGCGAGATTACGGACGCTTGGACCAAGTACCAGACCATATTGCAGCCAGTAGAAGTAGCTTTCAAATTGCGCTAGCCAATCCCTGCGAATTATTTGTTGACGTCATGTAGCATAGTTAGGAAATGATATGCTGTCCAACCAAGTCAGTGATCTTCCGGTGTGATCATTCAAGTATTTGTGGTGCATGAAAAAATATGAAGTTTTTAATGACAAGATGACCTCATCGAGTATGATGTCACTATTGACTCATGGCGATGGAAAGTAGGATGTATATACAAAGAAAAGAAGAGAATGTGTCTCGTTGGAATACAGGCTTTTACTTGTACTAAGGTGCATGCTATTTTCTCTGTTGGAAAAAAACAAACGTTGAATTGATGCGAGCATTAGCGCAAGTAAGGTCTTTTCTTCCAATGTATCGGATTTCATAGAAGTTAGGGATATCACACTGAGGTGAATATTTTGGGTTGAATGCTTTCTATATATATATATATATATATATAATTTTAAACTGTTGTAAATAAAATTTTACTGAATAAATTTTACGACGTATTGTTGAGGAATTCGTTCCATTGCAGATCCCGTTTAGTGTTTCGAGCTCTGAGTCTCTAATTTAAAAGTATGATAAAAGTAATGCCTCTTGCTCATTCCTCGGTCGCTGTTGCTTGAAAGAGCCCTCGGCTTTGAAATCGGAAAGAGCCGTTACGAAATCGTGGATAACGAACGTATCTCCGAGTGGAACTGGAAATATCGGGGTGTCCCCTTTTATTTGGCAGGGGTTACGGTAAAAAGACTGCATCACTTGGCTGTTTTCTAAACGAACGCCACTCCCAAGTTTGAGGCAAATATTTTCCTTCGTTCCTCGCTTCCATTGCAGTTTGGATCAAGAAGAGTACCTTCCTAGTACACTCTGACTGTTCTCACAACCATTTACAGACGAGCGGTGGCCTTATTTCCTTGGAAAAGGTCTTACATTCTGTGAGATTTTTCGTGTGTTGCGAAGAGCAAGCGAAAGATCAAAGTGTTACAGGCTTTTGTCTCGGCAAATCTAACACACTCGATCTAACTGCTGGAGAACAAAATGGGAGATCTAGATAGGCTTCGGCAAGAAGCTGAGACACTTAGAACAGAAATTCGGGTATGTATTTGTATACATTCTCACGTAATTCTCCAAGTTTTGAACACTAGCTTCAGCTTTATATATTGATGTGCTGTGCGTTATCGAGTTCGCATGAATAGCAATAATCCTCGAGGTTATGATTTTCGCATCTTATTTCCAGGCAGTCGTTTTGTGACATTTAAAACTTGCTTTTGTGTGATGTACAGTGCATTTAGTAAAGGAGATCAGCATTTGAAACGAAGTTGTAATGTGAAATCTACCTTGCCGTTTCTATAAACACACGAACTCATTACGAATGCTTGTTATAATATTGCAGAGGACAGCTGAAGTCGTGTTTTCTTAACTCCGTTTTTCAAGCCTAGTTTCTGCAGCATATGTTCCAAAAAATAGCACAAGTTGATTGGAGAATATTAGAGAAAATCTTCAGTCTTGTTTTATCTTTCATTTGGGCTGTAAATGTTTGCCTTCTTGCTGTCGCGAACCATCGCTGTTTTGCATATGGAAATAAGGCGTCATTGTGTGTTTCAATCTCAAATAAAACGTAGATGTTTCAGTTTTTATATTATCAAAGTACAATTGTGTAGTATCGTATTGTGTGCAAAATCTTTTCCCTTTTGAAAAATTGTGAAATCAGTCGCAAGCGGAACTGCCTTTGTTTTCACAAGTCGGTCATACTGTCCTTTGCAATAATTTGCTCAGAATTTTGCTTTTTCGATTTCTACACCAACGATTTTCTCTCAGTGCTCATGAAATTTTCGCTTTTGTTATTATTTTGAAAAACTCCCAGACATTCTCAGACATTCCAAAGTACCATTAGAACAAATTAGAACAGATTAGAATGACCGGGAAATGTTGCACTGAAGTGGCTTTCTTACACCACCACTTCCACTCGATATTTTTACGCTTTCTTCGTTAAATTTGATGGGTAAATGCCACGAACAAATATGACGTATGTTCTTACATGATTCTTTATGTTGTTGAAGTGGATATTTTTCAATGTTTGTTGTGTGGGAAACCATTTTATCAAGTCCTCAATATAGTGTACTTGCTCTAAAAACGTTTCTGATTTTTGCCTGTTTTTTAATATAATTCCATTGATTAAGCTAGTTTTTTTGCTTTATATTACATTTTGATGACTGGTAAAGCTACATTTACTGTTTGCTTAAGTAGTTTTGTGACGATCAATTCAACCTGAGGGCAAAGTGAGTAGAGGACGTTTTGCAGAAAAAGAAACATGCATTTTCAGATCATTTGAAGCAATGCATCTGCCCTCAATAGTGCTTCACTTGCTTGGTAACAAAATCATCAGACAGATGGCCCATTAAACATAGCCTTATTGCAGTTGCATGCACATTGACTGGCATTTAGCTATCCTGCCAGAATTGTACAGGCAAAAAAGTTGGACAAGACCAAGTATTCAATTTTTTTGAATGATTACAAAAAATTGACATTTTGTTGTGGCTTGTTTTAGGATGCCCGTAAAGTGGTAGCAGATACGACTTTAATGCAGGTTAGAGGCTTGATTTTTTATTTCCTCAACAGTTTGCAAGTATGTCATTGAAACAAATATTCTATAACTAGGTTGCATCCAATGTTGAAGCAGTTGGTAGAATTCAAATGCGTACACGCAGAACCCTACGCGGGCATTTAGCAAAGATTTACGCTTTACACTGGGCCACAGATTCCAGGTAAGAAAGACTGTCATCAACCCACTGATTGCCAATTTTACCCTCATGTATTTTACTCTGTCATGTCAGATGACTTTACTTGTTATGGTAAATTATTGATAGCTATTAGTTTCAGAAGCTAGGCCTGAAGGTGATTTAAGGAATATTTTGTCATTTGCTTAGAAATTTAGTAAGTGCTTCTCAAGATGGTAAATTGATCGTTTGGGATTCATATACCACCAACAAGGTGAATATTATTTGGTACTTCGTTATTTGGCAAATTAATAGATTATTCTAATCTGTCTTAGTTTGTTGCTTTAATAAAACACAAAACAATGGACACTCCGTAAACAGAAAACATTTTCATTCTAAACGTTTCGACAAGTGATACATGTCATCATCGGTAGAATACCATTCGACCGATGATGACATGTATCACTTGTCGAAACGTTTAGAATGAAAATGTTTACGGAGTGTCCATTGTTTTGTGTTTTATTGAAATACTCTATGGCAGTCGTAAATTTTGTTGCTTTAACATTGGGCATTTTGTAGGGAGTGATGAGTCTACACATGGCTCACGATTAGCAGTATCCCGATATCCACGGGATACCAGATTTTGATTTTGGATACTAGATATTAAAGGTTTAGTATCCCTTGAGGATACTGAAATAATGTACTGAAAAAATTGAAACTAGTATATGAACTATCGCTTCACACAAAAGGAAAGTTTATATGCTGCTTCCTACAATTTGTTTTGTATAATTTTTATTCAGTATTGCTTTACTTAGTTTTGTTACTGCTTATTTAAATACCTAGTATCCAAATGGGATACAAAATATGAAATAGGCATACCAGATTTTCAGTCCCTAGTATCCACATGGATATTAATAAAAAATTCAAATCTTGAGCCCTGGTCTATGTTTCATGTTCTAGGTTCATGCAATTCCTTTGAGATCAAGTTGGGTAATGACTTGTGCGTACGCACCATCAGGGAACTTTGTTGCATGTGGTAAGTTATTTCTTAGATGAAAGATGACTGCTACTTGATACTGACAAGTTCAAATGTTTCTGTTTAGGTGGCTTGGACAATATTTGTTCAATTTACAGTTTGAAAACTCGAGAAGGAAACGTAAAAGTTAGCCGAGAGTTGCCTGGTCATACTGGTTAGTCTCCCAACCAATGAGCAGTCTCATTTAGAACACACTTTTAAATGAAACCAATCTGACTTGCAAGACGTAGCATCTATGTTTGTTTCTTTTCTCCAGGTTATCTACCATGCTGTAGGTTTTTAGATGATTCACAAATCATTACTTGTTCTGGTGACATGACTTGGTATGTCTTTTTATTTAAAGTTGCATTTAGATTTTTGTGATTTGATTGATAATATTTTTTGTATATGTAGCTGTTTGTGGGATATCGACACTGGCCAACAGACAACAACGTTCCATGGCCATACTGGTGATGTCATGTTCTTGTCTCTCGCTCCAGATTCGCGGTCATTTGTTTCTGGTGCTTGTGATGCGTCAGCTAAAGTATGACTGATCTATGCGATTGGTTTACTGTGGTCCATGTAGAATTAAAAGCATTTTGCCATTGTTAAAGTTTCTTGTTCTTTATAAAATTACGTGCATCATATTTTTTATTTTTCCTGTCTAGATTTGGGATATTCGTGATGGAATGTGCAAGCAAACTTTTACAGGACACGAGTCTGACATCAATGCCGTATCGGTTAGGTCTCATTCATTACAAATTGCAGTTAATGTTTGAGAAATTACTAAATTTCCTAGTTTTTTGTTTAGTATTTCCCTAATGGCAATGCATTTGCTACTGGTTCTGATGATGCTACTTGTCGTTTGTTTGATATTAGAGCAGATCAGGTATGAAAATTTTTTGTTTGCTATGTTGATTTTAATGAGTTCAAAGATATTTTATTGTATACAGTAATTACAAAATATTGATTGAAGAGTAATATCTTTTGCAAGCTTAGTAATAACATTGTTTTCAACCATAGGAAGTTATAGTTTACTCTCATGATAACATCATTTGCGGAATCACGTCAGTCGCTTTTTCAAAAAGTGGGCGTTTACTTCTTGCTGGTTATGATGATTTCAACTGTAATGTGTGGGACACACTTAAAGGCGAACGTGCTGGTGTTCTTGCTGGGCATGACAATCGTGTAAGTTGTCTTGGCATCACAGAAGATGGTATGGCTGTTTGTACTGGAAGTTGGGACAGCTTCCTTAAAATCTGGAATTAAATACCTGCGGTCTGTGATGGTTGAGCTTTAGGGACTCTGCGGCAAGTATATACATTTATTTTGTAAAATGTACATCGAAAAACATTGATCTTTACCACCTAAATACATTTTGGTAGTCTGTACAAAGAGGTTACAATGATGGCAAAGCATCTTGTAAATGATGTTAAGAGAACATAGTCGGCTTGCTCTGTACACGTAGAGTCTTTGAAATGGCCAAAGTAAAGTAGTTTGTTTAATTTAGGAAACTTGCTTATGAATTATTGGCCTTATGACTGTCTTATATTCTAACCTTAATGTTGTACATGGCTTTCCATAAATGTTCATTAACTGAGTTCGGGTGATTTCATAATAACAAGAAAATTGTCGCTAATTGTTGTAAAAAAAAATCTGGGAGGTATGAGTCGACAACACTTAAAAAAACATTGGATTAGCAATAGTTGATAATCTTGTGAAAAGTAGTTTGTGAGTATGGTTTGTTACCAATAATTTGCTACTTGCTGTTGTTATCAAACAAGCATTGCACCAATAACTGTTTTTGCCATGTGACTCTACAGAAGTGAAGGCAAGTAGCTGACACTGTGATTAGTACAAAAATTGTTCAATTGGTGCAATGTTGGTCTGGACTTATGCTTTAGTATCACCAAAAAGACATACCATTAGTGTCCGTGTAATTTGATATGCTTGTGTTTTGATAAACCAGCTTGGGACTTCAAAATGCAAATATATTATTTGATAGACTATAGGTTAGGAAATTGTCACAAATATGCTGTATTTGAATATAAATGAAAAGGCAATACATAAGTGGTGTTTTGTGTGGTTATTATGCAAGCTTGTTATAAATAGTTTGCCAGTAGCGGTTTTGCTCTTGATAAGTGAAGTGACTTTAATGAGAACCAGGCTCGCACATGTAGTGCGGACATATATGGAACGGACACGGAACAAAGTCAATGACGACCATTTCCTGCATGGGTATGTATATTTGGTATATATAACAAGTGTATGCGTCTTATTATTAAGTTCTGTTTCTACTGCTTTCTGCTGGCATCGTTATTTCATCATTTTGATATAAACACAGCAAATAAATTGACCATAAAGCCGGTTTTCCACTTTGCCTCGTAGCGTAACGTAGCGTATCTCTTTGTTTGGTGAGCATCAGAGCATAACTAATGACTTTGAAACAAAGAAATATGCTACGTTACGCAACGGTACGGGCGAAGTGGAAAACCGGCTTTATACTGCAAAAGCCGGCTGAAGTCATATAACGAGTTCATACTGAAACTTCTACTTTGATTGTTGGGGCGTCGGAGATGCTACAATTCCCCGCCCCCCTGAATTGCAAACTGCGTGTTCTTTTAAGATTTAAAATTAGTTGCCTTGAATAATTCGAGGTTTCTGTGCAGGGAGGAGCGGACAACTAGAATGATTCGAAATGGCGGTGACAGAAAGGAGCGAGAATTTGCATATTAAAATATATAGTGTCAAAATATTGCTGTGAAATTCGTAGAGTTCATGTCATTATTGAATCAAAAGTCTTTTTAGTTCTATGTGTTACATCATTCTTGCACCATCATTGCACCACTTACAATGACGTATATCCGATGTAATCGATAAATGGTATTTATTCTTCTCCAGAATATCTGAAAATAAAACCAGTTATCAAGTATCATTTCGAAGCAGGAGTGTTTTAAAGCTATGCAATAAAAACATGGAAAGAATTGAAATAGTCGAAAGAGCACCGATCATATGCGAAACAAACATCAGTGCTTTAAACATGAGGTCTGATGTGAACCCAATCACTTTATCATTCAATAATTTACAAGTTTCGATTGACAATCGCAAGATTATTGATAATGTTAGTGGTTGCGTGAAACCTGGAGAAGTTCTTGCTGTGATGGGACCAAGTGGTAAGCTTTCTTATAAATTTTGAAATGATATAATATGAGATTATTGTTGGAAGAGAAATTATATTTAATTGCTGTTATATGTACCTATAGAGTGTACTTCATGTACTACTGTAATCATTAAATAATTAGAGAATTGTTCTTATATGACTGAAAGTCTGAAATCTGTACCAAATGAGAATGTATGAATCAGGATTCTCAATAAAAAGTTTGACATTCATTGGCAATTAATGTGGGCTCGACTTCTGTGTTTTAATCTGTCTTGCAGCAGACTTTTTCTGACTCTTGGCAATTTTACTTGTTAGCAAGTATAACTTACTCTTCAATCAGAGGCACTGAAGTGAAACATTGCTAAGTGCTGTGTTGCAACTTTTTTGAAATTCCAATATTTTTGCAAGAGTGAGCCAAATACAGTACATATTCTCTACTTTGTTTTCTTGTGATGAATTCTAGGTTCTGGCAAAACAACGCTACTCAATTTTCTGGCTGGACGTAGAATTGGGAAATCAGGTGACAAAAAATCAGGAGACATTTTGCTTAACGGCCGACATCTCAACAAAAACTTGAAGAGAAGGATATGCTATGTCTTGCAGGAAGATCTCTTCTTTGATAATTTGACATTGAAAGAAACATTGACTGTAAGTTCTTGGAAACTCCATGTGGCATATCCTATCAAATGAGTTGATTCCATTTTTGTATTTCTTGCAACTATATTTGCATACCATTTTTGTGCTTTTCTCTACTACTAATTTGTCTATTTTTTAGTATTCTGCATTACTTAGATTGCCAGATAAAATGCCTAAGATGGAAAAATTAAAAAAGGTATCTGGCCTTTTTCAGCACTTTGTTTTTCTTTACTTACAGTATGTTTAAAAAAGCAGGTTCTGACAGTTTCATGCCAATTTTAACCTAAAAATCAAGTATCATTCATTTTTTATTTAATAGGTTGATGAAATAATTGATATATTGGATTTGAAAAAGTGTGCTGACACTCGTAAGCTTACTGTAATATTGATCCAGTGCAGCAATTTGCACCCCTTTATTAGGCCGTGTACCATTGATGTTGATAAAAAAGTGAATGTTAAACTTTTACTTTGTTTTCTAGAAATGGGCAACTCACTCAAACGAGGTCTCTCTGGAGGTATGCATGGTGAACAATTCTTAATTCTGCTGTATCTCTTAAATCTTTGCCTGCATTTGTTTGCAAATTATCCATTATGCTTTGCTTAGGTGAGAAGAAAAGAGCTAACATTGGCTGTGAACTTATCACAAATCCTTCACTGCTTTTCCTTGATGTAAGCTTTATGCCATTAATATAATTACCTAATCTTACTTATTGGTGCTGACCAGCCTGACATTTTTAAAATATTTATGAATTGCTGCTTATAGGGTAATGTCTATACTAGTGGTATTTTTTGTTGTCAGGAGCCAACATCTGGCCTTGATTCTAGCAATGCTTACAACCTTGTCAAGACCCTAGAGAATCTTGCTGAGAAGGAAGCAAAGACAATAGTAATGACTATTCATCAACCTTCCAGTCAGATCTTTCATTTGTTTGATAAACTACTGTTGCTAGTTAATGGCAAAGTAAGTAACAATTCATTGTCTTAAAAAAGCTCACTGTTTTGCTTGTAGTTTGTTACCTAGTGGGTTGGTTATCCACCTATTTGTTCACTCAATACTGTATAATCGATTATATGTGTTTAGGTTGCATATTTTGGGAAATCGTCAGATGTCCTTAACTTCTTTGAAAGAGCTGGATTCCATTGTGAAGAGCATTACAATCCAGCTGACTACATATGTAAGATAATGTACTTTTCAGTTTAGTACTATTTAAGGCCAAGGGTAGAAAATTAATACCCTGCATCTCTGATAGTAAACACACAACACTCTCTTTGTCTATGTTGTCATATTCACTAAGAATTTTTTTACAGTGGAAATTTTATCAAGTGGGCCTGAAGTGGAAGAGAAGATTGTATCTGCTTGTCAAGAATGGTTTGTGAATATTACACCCTTTGCTCTGTTCATAGAATTTGAATTGACGAAAAAGACATGATCAGAACCAAACGTCTGGTTAAAAAAGTTAAATTCCTTATTTTCACTGTATGTGGAAATTTTTTATTGTATTATAGGATGAAGGGCTTTCTTTCCATCCCAGTTTGTGTGGACCGAAGGAGCGTTGTGAGCGAACGTGATAATGACTCTGCTGTTCTACCACTTGATTACTGTTTAGCAAACCGAAATAGCTTCCGAGAAGACAGCAACTCTCCACACTCAAGTTCTGGTATGCTGCAAGAAATAACATCACCAAAAAAAGAAGTAACATCTTCAAAAGAGGAGGTGGCATCATCAAAAACAGATACGGCGTCAACAGATAAGGAAGTGATGCCATTAGATGCCACCCAAGGGGACTCTGAGAAGATGAACGGATTTATGAATAAGTTATCAGAGCAAGATACATCAGTGGCGTACACAGCGACTAAGGACATCACGATACATATAGATACATCTGGAGTGAAAAGACATTCAGTTCGAAGGAACTCTATGGAAGAAATTAAGAGAATGATGGATGATAGCTCAGAAGATAGTGATGATGAACGTAGAAAGTTTCATGTGGATTTTGGAGCAAAATGGCCAACGTCATTTTGGACTCAGTTCTGTGTGCTCAGTCATAGGACTTTCAAACAGTCACTTCCTGTGGTGTTATCAAAGTTGAACTTGGTGCAGGTAATTCCGTTTTAGTTCTCCAAACTGGCTGTCCTAGAGTCTTCTCTTTTTGATCAAATGTTATTGCTAGAGGAAACATGAATGGAAAGTGCAACATATTTGGTGAAATATTTGACCAAGTTTTTCTGCTTGTCATGTAGAACTTGTTGCTGGCAGTTATTATTGGTTTAATTTGGTTTCAAATTCCGCATACAGAAGAATCTATTGATGACAGAAGAGGTCTGGTAAGTGGTCTATACCATGAAATAAGAGCGTTTTTTGTAATCCTAAGGGTTTCAAATGTTCTTCATTGCAGCTTTTCTTCTTCATAACTTACTGGAGCTTCAATCCACTCTTTCAGGCTCTCCTTACATGTAAGTATAGAAGTACAATAGTTTTTAGCTCTTATGTAATTATATTTTTAATTTTTACTGCTTGTTTATTTTTAGTTCCATCAGAAGAAGTGATAATCCGTAAAGAACGTTCAGCTGGGAGCTATCGACTTTCAGCATATTATTTTGGCAAATGTTTAAGTGAAGTGCCATTGGTTGTCTGTTATCCAATCGTGTTTCTGTTCATATTTTATTGGATGTGTGGTCTCAATCCTAGCGTTGCATTTCTTGGTCAAGCTCTGACCCTTGTTATCAATGCAATATTATCCCAGGTACAGAATAATAAAGTCACATCAATTAGCTGCTGATAGTTTGATGATCCTAGTTTTTTTTTTTGACATTGCAGTCTATAGGTCTTGCAATTGGTGCCACTGTAATGTCCTTCAACAAAGGGATTGTTGTTGCTTCCGTTTTCATGTTGAGTTGTATGCTTCTGGGAGGTTTCTACACAAGGAAAATTCCATTTTGGTTAAAATGGGTTCGGTATCTTTCATTTGTCACATATTCATATGAAAATTGTCTCATCATGGAGTTCACTGGCATCAAAAATCACAGGTGAGGAACCAAAGAAAACTACACGAAACAAACAAGCCAACAAAAAAAGAAGCACACAAAATATATTTCATTTTTGTTATTTAGCTGTGCTGAAAGAACCAGCTACATTCCTTGCAAAAATAATGCCACTGTAATCACTGGAAATGACATTCTAGAACATTTCAATGTGTCAAGAACATTTGGTGAAAACTTGGCTATACTTTGTGCATTTATTGTCGTTTTCCGAGCTCTTGGATACTGCTCGTTGCGATATCTTCACAAGCCAAGGTAACAAGTAATTGTGTGTAGTGAAGATGACACTTCAATAGTCCGACTTAATGGTATTTTACTACCAAATGCATAAGATTATGGTACAGAAACAAGAGAGCAGATGAAACTTCTTTCAGCTTTTAGAGCCATAGTATATAAAAGATAATATAGAACATATTATTTTTAATTTATAAATACGACTGCCATAAGACACTTGTAAAATTGAGTTCATGGCAACCAAATATATTGTCAATTTTATCGTTCAGAATTAATCAGCAAAACAAATGTTTATTTTATTATAAGTGAACACGTCTAATTATATAAACTAAAGTTACAATTAGATACAAAGTGGAAAAGACAACAACACATCGATCCAATGAGGTTACTTCTTGAGGCTTTGCCCAATGGATGTCATAACTTGCTTTTCACATTGAATATTGTCCACAACTCAAGTCAAATATTAGTGAACAGTGTATTTGACACAAGTGGTGAACAATATTCAGTAGACAGCTGAAGAATGCAACAATCTTGCCATTCACAAGTATCAATAGTGAAACATTGCAGCAGTGGATTAAGTTTAAATTACTATTTGGTGATCAAAATTGGGTTACATATTGTATAATGGTGAATAGCTTCATAAATTTTTGCATGCTTCAGCTTTCTACTAACACTTAATATGCTGACCTTGTACAACACTAAAGCTTTTAGATTATAACTGGAAATATGTTCAATATATTCAAGCATATCCTCCCAGCTGCTGCCAACGCCAAGGTATCGTCCTTACAAATCTTTGTGTTGTACTCAGGTCTTTGCTTGCCATTGTTTCAAATGGCAAGCGTTTACCTAAATCAGAAATATTTAGAATAAAGACATGGCCTTCTCTTCACTATTCTCAGATAATATTTACCTTCCTCATCCACCACCGGCCATGGGTGGGGGACTTGGGCCACCTAGACAGGAAAAATGAAGTTTTTATTCTTTAAGAGTCTCGCTTTAAGATGCCATGTATCTCAGCAGTACTTTGTTCACCATCAGATAATTCTACTAGTCAAGGGGGGAGACACTTGAATCTTAACGAGTTTCAAAGAGCCACCTGTTTCTCTCATATTTTGTAATGCAATGACAAGGTAATACCATTACCTCCTCTACCCCCGATTCGGCCAATTCTCCTTCCAGGTGGCGGTCTTGGTGGTCTGAAAAAAAAGTCCGAGATATTGGGTGAAGGTTTTGTAATGAAGGTATAGAGGTTATCACTGCTTCAATTGAAACAAGATACAATCGTACCCTCCTCCAGGTCTTGATCTGTAATCTGATGTTTGTGAGGTTCCCTTCTTAGTCATATCAGGCTGAAAGATCATATACACCTCGCGCTTTAGGCCTCGGTTGGACAAAAAAGCCGAGGTTTGTCGCAATTATTTCTTAATTCAAAACATTTTTAATCGCTATTTAAATAATAGATTGCACTTACCGAAAACATTGTTTGAAAGCTACAGAAGCATTTCGGGGGGAGAGAAAAGAAAATTAAACGATATCCCCTATATAACAATATATTGTGTACAAAGACATGTAAACAAACTTACAAAAGTACGACAAAGTTTATGATGTCCCAAAATGTATCTTGGACGATTGTTGCACGCCATATGCTGCGCTTTTCTTGCACATTGCCTGAAGGTGAAAAATGGTTGAACAATCTTGAAAAGACGTGTTTTAAATAATATTTTTGTTCATCAACTAACCTCCCGACACGTACGGCATTTTGAATGTGTTGATAAATAATATTCCATCTGCCAAAATGACAAGGACGTTGAACTTATGAATTTCTAATCACCAATTCCAGTTCGTGTTGGCGTGGCCAATCAAATCATTTCCCATGCCTGAGCTGATGAAGCAGCCAATCAAATTGATTTGCACTTGTCGTTAATGAATAGGCCAATTAAATCAATTCCCCACGTGTGAATCAACTAATCAAATTGATAATCCCGTGTCATTTGTGAACCGACCAATCAAATCAATTCAATCAAGAGATTTAATAAAAGGCCTACGGCTGCAGTGAAGCGGGACATTTAAATAAATTATTTTCATACTCATTCATGCAAAATATTTATCAGACAAGCATTTTAGGTTAGGAAACGATTGTTTTACTTTTTTTGAACAAAATATACTATCTTTTCTTCTTTGAATTCGATTTTTTCGGACTACGCACAAGTACTAGGTTGGTTATTGCTGGAACACATGGCGCAGTAACTTCAGAAGTTCAAGGTAAGATCATGTACTCAAGATGTCAACTTACCAGGCCGAATCTTGTAAACTTACGCTGCCTTGAATGTGAACGTTTCGTCAGAAGTGTCTAATTGCATAGTGTTGCTACAAACCAGGTTATTTATCCGCCCTCTAGCCAGGGCACGCGCCAAATAAACTATAGAATATGAATTCGGCAACCTGATAGACAGGTGTAATATTTTAAAATGTTCGTTTTGAAATGATATTTTAAAATGATTAGTATTATTTTCTGTTCAAATAATCAGCCTTTATTAGCGAATACTTTTGAGGTTTAAGGTTTAAGTTTTTGCGTGCGCGTCAAAAACCCAAAAGAGGGCTGCTTTCCATATAAATGTTATCGACACGCACGCAAAAGTTTAGATTTTTCAAAATTTTTAAAGAGCGTGAAACACCGCGTAGCGAGCAATATTCAAACTGTTTTGTAATTTCATATATATA
>JAOBYK010946426.1:0-24798 GCA_025434845.1 Phenganax subtilis | reverse complement strand
TTAAATTTCATTCTGAGCAATTTTGGTCTCGGTCAAGGCTTTGGAATCCATCTGCTTTTCTTTTTGACCTAGCTTATCGCCGGGTCAGTTAGCTTAGCTTATCGCCGGGCCAGTTATTGACCTTGCTTATCACAAACCAAACAGCTGCTTAAATTTTAACCCAGGGTTAACGCTAACCCATCTTTGAACAACCGGCTCCTAGGGGGAATTTTCAGTTTATTCTTCGCCTCAAGAAGAATACATTGATGGTCTGATCTGCCAATTGGGGATAGAGGAGTAGGTGTGTCAAACAGACTTAACATGTTTGTGGGAATTTGATCTAGAATGTTTTCCATCGATACAGTTTCAAGTAGCCCAAATCGACTGCACAGCTACGACTAATATTCAGCATATTAAAGTCTCCGGCAACTACGATTCCTGCAGATATCCATTTAGTAAGTAGGATATCTAATCCGTTTGACAGGTATTTTATCATTTCAAAGTCGTTTTCACGACGATGAGCAGGTGGATACAGTGACAACAATAATGACACTAACGGGTCTTGGTGTACGAGGTGGTTCAAGCACCAACCACAAAACTTGTTTGCCTACTTCCTCTAAGTAGGTTAAACGTTCCACGCGAATATATGAACTAACATACGCAAGCACACCACCGCCTGATGGGTTTCTGTCTAATCGGAAATTTTCATGATTATTCCCAACTTTTATCACAGAGTCTGGAATGTTTTCGGATAGCCACGTTTCAGTAATCATTATTACGGAGGGATTGTTTATTGAAATGATGCCAGATAATTCATCAATTTTTTTACTAATATGGCAAACATTCGAGAGGATGAAGATTGGACAAGCTGAAGGCAGACCAGTTGGGGGGTCAACTGTTTTTATTTTGATATAGTTGTATGGTGAGTTTCTATGAACAGTCGCTCTCCGTCTAGGGTAAGTTTTTAGTGAGGTGTTATGCCGTACAGTTATCGGAACAGGAATATTATAAGTTGGGTTCTTTCCATTGAGGGAGGCATAGGAGTTGGGTTTAAAATCATTGCTACTCATCAGCATCTCGGTGGATTGTCCTGACGGTTTGGGGGTCTCGTTGGGACTGACATCAAAGGTGGTGGGTATAACATTGGGGATTGGCGAGAAAATGGTAGTGGGTATGGGAATGGCTGGAACTGGGGGGAGTATGCTGGTAACTGAGACGGGGGAAAATGGCGAGGATCTATAGGAAAAGGAAGCTGGTTGAAATTTGGTTGGAACGGGTACCGTAGGGAGAGTGGCTGGCGAGATTTTGGGTCGTACGGTGTGAGACTCTATGGGATCGAAACTTGTTATGTAAAAATTCGCACGAGAGGCCTTTTAAGCAGGAACCTCTCCTTCTCAGAAATGGACAAGGGGTTGGGTGCTTAGGTAGTGGCTGGTTAGGGGTGTCATACACAAGGTTATGCTGGGTAAAGCTGGTAACGGCAAGTCGCTTTTCTTGGTTTGATTTGTCGCTAAATTTAAGATCAGTGCTTAGAGTGAAGCTTGGTAGGGTAGTTATCTTCTTATGGCGACTGCAAGTCAATGTCTTGTTATTCCGGAGAGACTCGGCGTTCGGTAATTTCGGGATAGTATATTGTTCTTGAACGACGATCACAGATTTTTCAGGAAGGCTAATTTCACTCAACGGCACTGGACTGTTACTAAGCAGAATATTTGAGTTTAAGTTTAGATTTGAGTCCCGGGAACGGTCAAGAATGTTACCCGGAGTTATGTCGTCGGTGCAGTGATTAGCTTCATTCTCGTTATAAACTGTGGTGGTTTTTGGGTCGTTTGCCTCATTCGTTTTAGTGTCACTAATTAGGGCCTCTCCATGAAGCTTCGTCATTGCGATAACTAGGCTCTTGTTTTTATCCTCGCCTGTTTTTAACATCGTGTTTAGATCGGATACGGTATAAGTCATAAGGTTTACACGCTCCTTCAAGGTCGTGTTCTCCGCTTTCATTTGTGAGTTTTCTTCCTTGATGTAATCGATGTATGCTTTTGAAAATGTTAATTCCTGATTCACAGTTTTCCTTAATTTGCATATATCTTGGGCGAGATCTTTAGCAATGTCTCTTTACAATAATAATTCACCATTAAGGACATTCTTTAGTTCGCATATATCTTCTGCAATTTCATAATACTTGCTTTCCAAGTTCTCTTCAAATGACTTAGTAGTTTCGTTTGTTCGATTTGCCGTATTAACTGTTTGCTGGCTGTCAGACTCAGTCAATTCAACGCGAGGATCGCGATTAATCAAAGCAACAGGCCCATCCATAGAACTGATATTGCAGTTTTCGTCACGGTCTGAAGATTCTGTCGCTAGGTCGTGTAGTTGTGTAGTAAAATGGCTGTTTTTGCCTTTAACACTGAGAGTGTTGTTTCCTGATTACCACTTTACTACGAGACGATCTGTTTCAAACTTTAGATAATCACCTCTGGGTTCAGCCCATTCTGTTCCTTCGGTTTTTAAGAGATGGCTGACTACCTTCTGCAGTTCCTGAGGCCCAGTTCAAACGTCGAACTTTTCATGTGCCGAATCGAATGCAAATGAGCACAAGTCTTTGTTTATGCTTATTTGCATTCGATTCGGCACATGAAAAGTTCGACGTTTGAACCGGTGAGACTCACCCATCCATTTAAGCTTGCCTTTATCGGTAATAAGTAGTTTTGAGCAGCTTTCAGACACCCTTGTCTCGCCGTTTTCTTCCATTTACACTCAAGGCCAGGGCTTGATGTAAGTGTTTTGCAATGAACGTAGATAGGACTTTTATCGCAGCTTCAGTTATGTTTGATTAAAGACCTATGAATGTTATGCTGCTGTATTAAGTGTGTGCTTACATCTGTAATGTGCACATGTTCTTTCGGAGGATTCACCTAATCCCAACTCTACCTAGCATGGCTCACAACCAAGTATATAGGCATTTCGTATTATTCAGATCCTGCAAGTCTTTGACGCTGACTTTTTGATTAGGAAAACTGTTTGCAATGTAATGCTTCTAGGGTAGCTTTAGACTGTAATGTTACTGTAAATGTGTTATTATCTTCACAATATAAATTGTCTACGAAATAACTACTCAGTCCACTGCTAAATGTAGATCAGTATCGAATTGAAAGAAAAAAATACCTATTCTGAATTATGAATTCCAAAAAATATGGGATGTGAACTTTGAAACGATTAAAATTAAGTATTTCCGATGCTGTCAATCTTGGAAATATCTGTGCACGATGTCACAACAAAGCATGCAGTTAGGGGAAAATTTTGGAATGAATAATTAATTAATACATACACTGCAACACTATACAAGAGATCACAAGTTTGTTGTTGATAATTGTCAAAAGGCTTGCACACCTTCGCAGAAGAAATTACCGGGACGTTCGAAGAATATTTTTCTTAAGTAAGTACGACCTGAAGTTAATAAACAATGAAGCTGCAGTATCAAGTTATACACTTTTCTACCTATATGTAGCTTAGCCAATACGATACACGAGAGCGCTAGAATCGTCGAGTCTCCATACTTTTCATTTTCTGAAGTTCAGCCAAATACTTCTTTCTCCTATAGCTCTACAAAATACCTGAATTATTTTGCTAGTTTCAAAGTTTCTTCTTTCCTGATTGAAACGTTTGAGAATGGTAAAAAATTATCTAAATTTACAGCCTTTACAATCTGAAATTAAACTGGTCTCGAATTTGGTCACCTGTGCATGTTCGAGGTTATCTGGTGTTCACAATCGAGTTTCCTGAACATTCCGTGTTCTATGATCATAAATATGCGTTGCTGTATCAATCTTAGAAACAAGTAGAGTGTTTCTCTCAAATTTTTTTTGACATCGAAGTTTTCTTCAGTAGAGTCAATAAAACTGTATGGCGTGGCTTTGCATAGTGGAAATTTTCATGACGTGTTGAAGATATAATCTTTCCTTAATTACTCGCATATATTCTTATTATAATTTTAAACAGGTACAATCAAAAGTTTGAAAATGAAGATGACCGCGATCAGCTTCGTCATGTTGGCTCTTCTCTTTACAGTATCCCAATCTCGCTCGACGATGGAGGATGCCCACAGCCTGTTTCGCCGTAGGGGTAAAATTTGTGCAATACTCATAAACGTTGTGGCAAAATACTTAAGAACGACAATTTCTATTAAATATAAACGATGCTTGGCTTTGACATTCTCGACTGAAAAAAGCATCCATTCCTGCTCCGTTAATGCAAGAACAAATATGTACATTAGGATCCATCAGAGAAAAGCATCTTCAACACAGTTAATTTGTTCACGGACTCCGCATCTATGCGTTTACAATCGTCTTAACGGTCAAACGAAAAAGGGGTTTATTGTTAACTTTTTATTTTATAGCACATGCCCTATGCTCTCGAAAAGTTGACTGTGACTGCCGTAGCATTCAGATGCCTTGTGAAAATTTCAAAGAAGTCGATTGCAGCTATAAGTACTATTGCCATGGCAATTTCCGCCCATGCTGCTACAGTGGTAACTAAAAACTCAGCTGCAATTGTATTAAAGAAATACAATAAAACTTGGAAAAAAAACTGAATGCGTTAATTTATTTCTCAGGAGAGGAGATACTTTCTATTATGTCAATTTACTTGACCGTACCACTTGTGCCAGGAATACTTTTTTCCGTTTCTTTTCAAAGTTGGCACTTTCTCGATATGTGAACAAACTAGTGTCCAGACTTCAAAGGTTAGGGTCAAGTTATGTTTTGGGTGTTCTTCCGATTTCCAGTTGCACACAAATCAACAAAGCATCTCAACTGGTATTTCACTGCGTTTTTCTCGCTGCCTGCATTACACATCATCGTGCATTTAATGTAAATCTTTTTGGATTGTAATCAATGGCCTGCTGACACACTATAAGAAGCAGAATTTTTGGAGTGAAACGTATAAGATATAATTAATATATTTATCATACGGGTCGCCTTAAAAACTTAACCAAAATTTGAAATTAAACGAGACTTATCTGTAAGTTGCAGTTTGATTGTTATTCTATGAGTAATTGTACAAGGAAACTTAGGAATTACATGGGATATGCACACGCAGATCACACGTTCATAATTTAAAGCCAGGACTGATTACGAGATGTAACCACAAAATAGGGTGGGTAAAACCACAAGTTCTGTACATTATAGAGAGAACGTAAGAGTTGATGATTCCTCAGTTTCTTTGTCCAATATATCATAGAATTACAGTCAAACTTCAACTTCAATGTAAGTTTCGTTTAATTTGTGCTTTGATGTAGAATTGATTCGTGCATCTCACCACACTTATCTCAGCTGCAAGGAATTTTTTCAACGTGAAGTAAAGCTCAAGACGAGCGTATATAATGCACGGTTCGCGGGGGAAACCGCAGTGACAGCGTGTCAATCAATGACAATGGATACCACATGATGATCAAATCGCACAGCCAGTCTATTCCTGTGTGGTCATCCCCGAGTTCTTATGAACATAGGTGTAACCAGGGCGCTGTAGAACACTGGTGAGAAAACGCTAATAGGTGGGTTTCAACCACGTGATTGTGGGGCTAAATTTACTTCCGGTTAAAACACTTGGTGGTCAGTTTGCAATAGCTGTCAATTTAAAAAGTTAAAAATACCGTGCTTTCTGAGTGCTCCAAAAGCTCCGATATTAATGTTTATGAAAGATATAAAAGAAAAACACCAATATACGATGAAAATGACCCAAATCTAGTCAAAAAGGGCGAATTCTCGCACGAAATTGGCGAGTTTTCAGCCGTGGCGTTTACTGACATTTCAAACTACCTGGTTTTGCAAACCTCTTTTTATAAAACGAAGCCGATCATGAAAGCGTGAAAGAGTTAAAGCACAGCTTGTTGCATTTAAAAGTTTTTGTGCAAGCAAGTCGTTTCCTTCATATAGATGTACTAATGCTTTTGCAGCTTCATATCACGCGTAGTCTCGTCTTTTGTGTTTAATTTAACTCTATTGCGTGACGTCTTGTTGTGAAGTCTTTTTCACCCCATTCGCCATTATGTAAAATTTACTAGAAACCCTAAAAAATCGCTCAAATTTTTCTTTGCTTGTCCATTTTTACAACAAAAAACAGCGTACATAGATACCATATAAAGCTTTCATCCGCTTTGTTTTATAAAAAGAGGTTTGTTTTTATAAAAAGTAGTTTGAAATGTGACGAAACACCACGGCTGAAAACTTGCCAATTTCGTACGAGAAATCGCCCTTTTTGACTGGATTTGGGTCATTTTCATTGTATACTGGTGTTTTTCTTTTATATCTTTCATAAATATTAATATTTGAGCTTTTGGAGTGGTTGAAACCCACCTATTGGACCCCTGATCTATGTGTGATGCGTGCACCCTCCAAATATGTAATATGTAACTCCGTCAAAATGGCTTAAAATAAAATCAAAAAAGTGGTCAAAGTGCTCATCAAAACGGCTGTTTAAAGTCAAAATGACTACATAAATTGCTGGTGTAGTATTCCATAAAGAATTCAATTTATTTTCCTCCACGACAATGTACGTGATGACAGGATATATGCCATCAATATTACCGAATGTAGATGCAAAAAGGTTGGTGAAAATGCAGAAGGCCACTTTTATAAATATTCGAAATAAGTTCACAGTGTTAACAGTATGATTTAAAAGGAGAAAAGCATATTTTTTAAAATGCTTTTGCTTCTCTTATCTTAAAACTGTTTTAGTGAAAGCATCTAGCAAAGTTTCACTAGCAAAAATACAAGTTTTCTGCTGTTTGTTGTTCGCTCCAAATTTGACGAAATATATTATGTGGCTAAGCTTTTGACCTGAAAAACTAAAGACAGTTGAGCGAAAACACCTCTTTTATCTAAAAGCCGGTTATCTAATGCTGTATTTCGGATATATCATAACTTAATCTTATAGAATACAACGTTTTTGAGTAGATGTCGGACCTTGGCAAAACTTCACGAGAAAAAATACAATTTTTCGCGGTTTAACTAATGTTTGTTTCGATGAGAGATAAAGCTAACTTCTTGACCTAACAATGTTAAAATGCTGAGCAAAAAAACATGTTTTATCAAAAAAGCCGGTTATCTAATGCTGTATTTCGGATATATCATAAGTTTCATAACTTAATCTTATAGAATACAAAGTTTTTCAGTAGATATCAGACGTTGGTAAAACTTCACTAGGAAAAATACAATTTTCTGCGGTTTAACTGTTGTTTGTTTTGATGGGAGATAAAGCTAAATTATTGACCTGACAATGTTAAGGTGCTGGGCAAAAAAACATGTTTTATCGAAAAGCCGGTTATCACCGCACTGCAATTCTTTGCTAAACAAACCAACGCCTTTACTAGCATAATGAAACATTTGTCGAAAACTATCAGTTGAGACTTAGTTTGCTATAGCTCAGTAAAAAGTATGCTTTAATTAACTATTAATGTACTCATGCACTGAACGGCTTTTTGAGAATGTAATTTAACATTTGTTCAGTTGTCGACAACAAAAATGAGCAACTGTGAAAATAGAAATAGAACAGCAAAAGCCGGAAAAGCAGGTTTAGCTACATAAACTAGCGTAAAGTACTATAATTTTGGCAACTTAATTTTTGCGCGATCAAATTTACCCATCATAATCTATGGACTTCAAACATTAATTTTAAATCTATTGTCGTGCTTAAATATGCCCGATGTCTAGAGAAATAAATATTAAAACATTTTGATCAACATTTATTTATTAAAAGGCAGTGCATTTTTTGGTCAATTTTCATGAGGTAAAATTGAAGCATGGTTGCGTTTCTTTTAATATCACCCGGAATATTTAGGTCAAAGTTAGAAACATACTTTACTGCCACTTTCAACATGCAGCTCTCGAAAAAATCTTTCGCTGCCATTTTCGCATTCCTTCCCAATTTTTTTGAAAAACACGCGCTCGCTCCATTCCCCGGCTGCATCACTCATAGATCCGCGTGATTTATTGGCGTTTCCTCGCCCGTGTTTTACAGCGCTCTGGTGTAACCCATGTAACATTAGGATCCCACTTCAGTACAAGCAATACTCAACGCTACGCCTTGCTCTATTGAACCTGAATTATATTGTTATGGAAGGATTTATTCTTGTAAGCTTCTAAACGAGGCAGTTAGAATCGTTCAGTTCGTTCTATTATGTTATGTACTGTTCGTTAAAAGTTCTAATCTTTTTTCTTTGTCTGTCTTGAGTTGGCGGGAACTTTTCTTTCTTCCTTTCTTCAAACTTGCTTCAACTGGCTCAAATGAACTGGGAAATTTTGCACTACTGCTTTTTTTTCTAATCACGGTTGTGGGTGGAGAAAAAAGTTGTGGGGTGATTCTAAGGCTACGTGCATACGGGTGCCGTTTTCAAGCGATTCCGAAAACGCTTGTGTCTAGTTTATCGTTTTTACGCTTAGTTAACACTTTCCAAGGGAAAATATTTTCAATATATTAAATTAGCTGCCGCCTGTGTCCTAATTTTTTAGTGTTTGCATCCGTTTTCGCGTGAAAACACAAATGAAAGCGCTCAAAAACATTACGGTGTGCCTATAGCATAATTCAACCAATCATCATTGAACGTCGTTTTATATTATCACGAACTCGACCCAATGCTCTAATTTTCGTTGTTGCGGGTGTTGGCTTGGTAATTCACGTCAGTTTCTTCTTCGATTCTCCTAACTTAGGATTTTTGTTGCATGCCATATATGGCATGCAACTTTCATATAACCTTAAAATTTGTGACGTCGTGAGCGAAAGTTGAGTGAGCGAATGGTGAGTGAATGGTTGGTTGGACGGTGGTCAATCACGTGACGGATTGTTTATGCGACAAATACCGAGTGTTCCGACGAGCATTCACGAGAGTATTTTGCAAGATGTAGTATAAGCATCAATTATGTGATGTGGGCGAAGCACTAATGCGAGTTTGAAGAATTTTGGACCTTTGGTGATTTCATTGCGTTGTATATCAAGTAATTTTGAAAGTAGAGAAGCTAGTTGGTGACGGTGTTTCACAAAATGAAGACTGGTTATTAGTCAAGCGTAAAGTCATATTATCCTAACAAAACATAAGCAAGTAATATCTTTGTAAGTTACTAAATACTTTGCTCTTTTCATTTACATCGGGTGCCATTATTGGAATATTCTGTAAATGGTTTGATGATTTTAACGCTACACTGTAAAGTGAGAGTCGAAATACGACAAGCATATTAATGTAAAGACCTTGAATTATGCTCACTTCTTACAGCCTATAGGTCCAGCCATGGATATTGCATGTATATTTACATTGTTGCGATATGGTTTGACTTTTATACTTTTGAGTTTACTATTGCAAGTTTTGCGGTAAGTGTAGTCAGGTCGTTTTTAAGCTGTACTATCTCTGTGTGTGTGTGACTAGCATGGAGTGAACAGCAAGAAGGATGTGTATGTGTGGTCTGTATGGTGGTGCAACTAGTATCATTTACCTGGTAGCTTTAGCATGGGCAACTGTAGTGGTGTATGAGGTAGTGTCAGTGGTCCTCTCGTGTGATTCGTGCATGTGGTCAGATGGGAGTGTTGTTGGTGTTTTATACTCATTTAAATGTTTGTCTGAACAGGTTCGTTTGCCATTCATCATGTACGTATTGCATAACTAGCTATTTTGTTACTTTTGCCGCATAGAATTACTTTTGATACATTTTCACCACTAAAATACTATTGTTACAATTCATGACAAAGCTCATCATCATGCTCCAGCACATATCAAGCTAAGTCAGTACTGTTATTGCCATGTTATGACGTTGCTCTTTGCAAATCAAAAGTTGCTTGTGCTAAAATGTTTGTATATCTCGTATATTACCATATGCAGGATGGATGTAGGCTGTAAATTAGCACATCAGCAATCCAGATGGCATGCAACATGTATGCAGTGCATACTTATTTTTCCTTACTTGACTTCACAAACATATTCTAAGGCCCGGTTCAAACGTCGAACTTTTTATGTGCCGAATCGAATGCAAATGAGCACAAATCTTTGTATAGGCTCATTTGCATTCGATTCGGCACATGAAAAGTTCGACGTTTGAACCGGGACTAACAGTAAAACTTACCAACTATAACATTGTTGTTTTTGTTTTACGAATTAACTCACTTGTAAGCGAAAGTATACGAAGTAATATTTCTATATAGCTACGCAATGAAACAGCGCGACCTAGATCTTAAAATGACTGAAAACTTTGTTTTGCACAAATTAATAAGTCAATATTTTTTATAATCTGTTTTCGGTGTAAGCATTTTTCAAGTGGTACAAAAGTTGTAGTTTGTGCATGGGTAAGTACCTTTTCACTCGCTGTCAGCTTCATGTAGCTACCATTAACTGATAAATTTGCGTGAGAACCAGTCATACATGACTTTACTTTCCCATCAAATTTAACAATAAATGTCACACCAAACGTTTCGTTAACCTTGGATATTTTTGCCTTTTTTCTATTTTACTTTTGAATACTTCTGAATACGAAGGCAACGATATCCAGAGCTAAACAAACATTCCAGTTCAAGCGAAAACAACAATATCAGAATTTATATAAGATTTTTGAGAATTAAACTAAATTCTACAAGAAGTATGGAATCTAGATAAATTTTTTGACTGTTATTTGAAATTTTGCCAAGATTAAAAATTTTGAATATATTTTTGACTGCTATTCCAGATTCTTCAAATAGTAGGGAAAATATTTCCAATATCTCTGCAGTCTATAACCCAGTAAAACATGTAGGTAGAAGCCATAAAGAGATGCAAAATTCGGTTTCTTAAATGTGTCCAAATCTGGACAAATATAAGAAACTTGTGAAATAAGCCAGCCAGAAAGGATGCCAAAATTCGGCTTCCCAAATTTGGCCAAAACACCAGGGAAAAAAAGATTAGAAATTTTCAGAATAAGCCGCAAAAGGATGCAGAAATTTGGCTTCTCAAATTTGACCAGAATGCCAGAACAAAAAATAGGCACTCGCAGCGAGTGCATGCATAAGGATTTGCGAATTCACGCTTAAAAGAAAAAGACGGTCAGAGCACAAAGTATAAGTATATACATGTATATACTTACTCTGTGGTCATAGTGACAAGAGAACATTAATTAAAATGGCTTTGATCAGTAAACAGTTTAAAAATATTGAAGAGTGTCATCAGTGTAGTCGAAACTGGCCCACCACGTGCACCTTTGTTCAAAAACACTCTTATATTTAGAAAAATATAAATAACAATATATAGAACATTAGAATATAATATTAACAAAGCGTAAGTTTTATACATAAAGAAATATAGCTATATGTTAACAAATAAAGAAAAACAATACCTAACTCTGCAAGCTAAGATCAAGCTGAAATTTTGTTTTCGACAGATCAGGGACGCGTTTCTTTACACTTTTGTTCTCTGTTTCTTTACACTGTTTCTTTACACACGTTTCTTTACACTTTTGTTCTCTGGGAGTTATAACAACAATCACAGCCGGCATTTCGCTACTTATCGGTCTCAGATTTCTACTTTTACTCGGCCTATCAAAGGTGTGGCTTTTATTTTCTAAAATCATTTCTCGAGTCTTTGAATGTCTTTACGCTCGACTAAAACATTAAAAATAGCTGTTTTTTATTATACTTGCCCATCAACTGAAATCTCAATATTACGTCATTGCAAGCAACCAATTTGACCATTGTAAGTGAATTTTGAATCCTTTTGAATTCGGTAATGCGTGGCTTGTGAGAACCGACACATTTATTCATATGATTTAGGCCCCGTTTACACTATACCGGATTGCTATCGGAAAGGCTCAAAGTTTGAAACTATCAATGCTCTATAAAGATTTTTCTTGGTAATGACACGAAGAAATATACAAAATCTGCCAGCCTAGTGAATATTTGCTGGCAATTATTGCCTCTTAACAGTAAACGAAGATATCGTGACGAGTGAATACGGTAAAGCGTAAACGGGGAACAAGGGCAGATTTCGTTCTAAGCCAATCAGCGCGCTTGTTTACATTTTGGCTACTTGACCAATCAGAATGCGTAAATTTGCAAAATGTAAACAGAACCAGCCAAAATATATGCCTTCCTTTCAAGGCCTAGCTGACAATGGGTTTTCAAGTTTTTCGGCTAAAACTTAAAAATTCATGTAGAACACAGAAAAATCTTCATTTCTACAGCTTCAATTTTTAAATTTCCGTCTAGAACCAAAGATATCGTTGTTTGAATACGAGTGCACTAAAACGCAAGCGTATACGCAAGTGATTTTCAGCGCTATATATTTTACAGGATTTAACAAGAAAATATGATGTAGGAATCGTGATTTACTGCAAAAGGCTGGGTCTATTTTGTACCGGTGAATTTTACATTTCTTGCTGAATCGCATTAATTGTAGAAACGGCAGGCAATATTTGTAATAGTTCGTGAGGCATCAATATACCTTATGAAGTTGGTAAGCCCTAAATAATCCTTTTCCAGCTGAAAATTTCAGCAGTACAGAATAAAGTTTCGGGGGAATAAGAAGTATTTAATAATGATTCACAATTTGTAAAAACTGTGTAAAAACCTTATCCCAAATAACTTTTATTCCATAATGATATACTTAGACAATTTCATTCTCAACAGTTACGACGTTCTGTTGGGCAAATGTCTTACAAAAATCCATTGACTAAAACAGTAAAATTATTTAAACAATAAAATTTCCCACCGGCTTTTGTACACTATTTTTTATGAGTTCATAATCTACTTAAACGAAAAATTTGACTCCCTTCCGTTTGCTTACACACAATTTTAGACAGCAGTTGTGCGAAGATAATCAATGCTGCGATGTTTTTTTATCAGTTTCTGTCTATGAAAATATCTTTAAACCAACTGGCACGCCAATGAAACTGTGGCATTTCAAATGACATACTATCTCTGTTTCATCTTTCAAACAGTCGTAATGAATAGGGTATGACAAGCCCGTTAAAATTTTGGCATTTTTGCTTTCCAGAATCAAGAAAACTCGCTGTTTTGAAACTTACCTGGAGTCACAGAGTACTATACAAAGGTTCAATTCCCGCCGTTTTTAAAATTAATGCAATTCAGCAAGAATTGTAAAATTCCCGGGGTACAAAATAGACCTAGTCTCTTGCAGTAAATCCACGATTCCTACATCATATTTTCTTGTCAAGTCCTGTAAAATATATAGCGCTGAAAATCACTTGCGTACACGCTTGCGTTTTAGTGCACTCGTATTCAAACAACGATATCTTTGGTTCTAGACGGAAATTTAAAAATTGTAGCGGTAGAAATGAAGATTTTTTTGTGTTCTACATGAATTTTTAAGTTTGAGCCGAAAATCTTGAAAACCCATTGTCAGCTAGGCCTTGAAAGGAAGGCATATATTTTGGCTGGTTCTGTTTACATTTTGCAAATTTACGCATTCTGATTGGTCAAGTAGCCAAAATGTAAACAAACGCGCTGATTGGCTTAGAACGAAATCTGCCCTTGTTTGAACGGGGCCTTAGTCGAACTTTGGTAAAAAAATATCTCCCTATACACAGTCATGCCTGGCTGTGGCTCGAGTAAACGAGGAACAGGCGTCTCGCTTAAGATAGAAAATTTACATGAAAAGTTAACAAGTCAAGCGTTGACTTCCCAACTTCCCTGTACAAACTTTAAAAAGGCGGGAGGCGCCAAAAAAGGCGCGACAAACAGGCGCGTGGCGCGAGTTGCAAAGATTAGGCTATCTCTTTTGATATGTTATTAGCTATAGCTTTGAAAATTTCTTCTATGCCAGTGTTTATCTCGCTCCTAGTTCCCTTCTCCAATTTGAATAAATTTGTTTCCACAGCCCAAATGCCTGTTTCATGAATCTCTGGGTACCTAGCTATTTTAACTGTAGCTTTGCATACTTGGTTGAGGCTGGCTCCCGTCTGCCATATGTGAATGATTGTTTTGTGAGTTTCCTAGCAGGTATTGGATTGTTATGCATATGTGGACTTTTCCTTGAACCTTTTTGCTTGTTTAGTTATGTCTCATGTTAAGTCTGCGCTAGGGTAGTCACAAGTTTGGGTCATTATTTATGCGAAGTCCAAAAATTTTTCGATTTGGTCAAATCGTTCGTGTTTTATGGCTGTTTAAAGTTGGTAAAAACCACTGACCTTTAAGTAACCTGGACTGAGTGCTTGGGGTCCAAATGTGTCCGCATCATGCTCACGCCATATAGGTCTTGCCGGCGATGAAAATTACCGCAGACCGACACTTGTTTTTGTTTGTGGGCAAATAAAGTTTCTACAAAAAGATTTCAGAGTGTCTTTCTGTGACTATTTCTTTGGATTATTTGCTTAGCAGTGGTTTTTATGTCTTGTGAAATGAAAAGTATGTGTTTTTCAGCACTGAATGTACTTGCATTGCGGTCACGAAGCAGCATATGCAGTAATACCACGCGCCGTAAAGAGTAAGAAAAGTAACTACGATATGAAATTTGTTTTTTTGTCTACAAAAATGCTTGCTCCTTATCCGTAAGTTCGTATATCTTCCCCTTAAAGAAGCCTTCATACTTCGTATTAAAAATAAGTCATCATGTGTGCAAACATAATTCTTTTAAAGGTATTTTTCGCAGCTTACATTTTCACAATTTGTTCACCCAATTTCAATGCTACTGACGTGAGCAATTTTATTGCCTTTCTCCGTCTTGAAGTCTAGAACGGCAAATATTTTGTTCAAATCATCATGCAGTCACCATAAAGATATTTTAGCTGAAGCACACATGATTTGCAAAGCCCTAAAACGTAGTTTTTCTCCACAAAAAAATTTGCGAACACAATAATCTCCAACAAAGCAGATTTCTGAGCCTTTTGTAACTGGTGGTCAGTAAAGTTTCGCATGAGCGGCAGGACCTATATTGCCTCAGCACGGTGCGGACACTTTCCGCCACTAAAAGCATATTGGAGCACTCAGTCCAGGTTACTTAAAGGTCAGTGGTAAAAACGCACTTTTTGATGAACCTTGGCCGTCGTTACGAGGAGCCTGGAACAAGCACATTTTGCAACGTCATCTAAAGTACTTGTCAAACAAACATGATTGAAACATACAAAATATGTATGTTGATATTTCGTTCACATCCAATTTAATTAAGGTGGTATCGTGTATGCCATCTACATACATTGCGTTCATTTTTGACGACCCTAAAATAGTTAATAGTTTCTAGCTGCGATTCGCACGAATTCATCGTCAATTTGTTTGGGTATAAGTTATCACACCGTAAGATTTTCAATGATAATTGAGCTGTTTAGACTGCGCGAAGGCAACACGTGGCTTTCAAAGTTTGAAGGCATTAGCGCTATGTACAGCACACTTTTGCCGACGATTACGAGTGAAGGTTCTCAACTTGCCTGGACAAACGAGACCCAGTCATCCAAAATATGGAGCGATGAGTTTGGTATTTCTGTGTTCCCAAGTATACAAGCTCTTTCGAGAAATCTCACGCACCCCAGAATAAAGTTTATATCTGATCACTTTGACAAGTTTTCTCTGAGTTCGTTTCAAGATGACACATGATCTCTGAAAAAACAAGTTAAACGGCATAAACAGTATCGACCTTACAGAGTCAAAGCCGTAGTATCGTGAATGCAAAAGCAAATACTATTACGCTTTATGTTAAGTTCATCATACCTTGAATGACGTCACGAAATGTGCTCGTTCTAGGCTCTTGAAACGGCGGACAAGGTTCATCGAGTGCCAATATTAAACGGCCATAAAATACGAACGATTTGACCTAATCGAAAAATTTTTGCACAGATATGCTTCGAAATTTTATTTCGAGGTGTGGTCTAGTTGGTTATACATTAGACAGCGTTAGAGCTCTCTTTCTGTAAAGCAATTTCAGCAAGTCAGAGACAGCGGTTTTTAGAGAGTTTTGAAGAATCGGGTGGTGATTCTAGACTGTTAATTGGTCGAGAGGCTCCTCTCTGTCATTTTGACTGACTTGCAAGGCGGTCAGACTTACTTGGGCAAATCAAGGCTTTGTATAAGCCTTTTGATTCGTTAGTTTAAAACACTTTGCATTCTCATTGGTTCAGTATTTTTGACTGATCTCGACTTAATCTCTGCGTGGGGTATCAGTCATGATGCTGCAATATCGGCAACGTGTACGTACAATGTCTTGTGAATACGAGACTGCTTTCAGAACTGACCAAAGACAACAAAAGCACCTAGAAGACCTTTATACAGCTTTGAAACGCGACGTTCAGCGTTCGCGTCAAATTGGGTCTAACAGGTGCGTCTCATCTAAGACTGCTCTTACAAGTAACACTAAATCTTGTGCTGCCATAAACATATATTGTTTACTGAATTTCTAGTGTTATTGAAATGTAAACATGCGCCATTTCATATATTATGAGGCAAAATAACATAGAGTTGCCATATGGTGAAGTTTGATCAGCGTGTTATTTGATATCTGTGTTAAAATTTGCATGTTCGTGCGGTCAGTTCAAAGCTTACTTATTGATACGATGAAGAATTAGACCCTGTTCACGTGAACCCGGGACAAAATGTTGTCCCGGCCAAGCGAGTGCCCCTGTCTGTAGAGGCGAGTCGCTCGGGTCTGATCTTGCCCCGGGACAACTTGACAAGCCATATGAACAGAACTATTGTTTTGTAAACGTGCCGAGACAATTTTTGTCCCGGGGTAAAGAGTTGTCTCGGGACAACATTTTGTCCCGTGTTCATGTGAGCATGGTCTTAGCGATTCATGAAGTCCGACTCGTTTACTAATAGCTATCGCTTTATAGTAAAACTTGTGTCAGCATTGGGATATATTTTTATAGTTCCGAGCAATACAGTGTATTCTGTTGTTTTGACAACTCATTAACCACGTGTATTGTGTTATACCATCCAATTGTGATGACGCGAAACTCGAGGCAGCCTTTGTCCATGATGATGATCTAGTATAAATCAGTTGCTAGGTTTTTTCTTTGCCCATCAGAAGTCACATGAATCTTGGAAAAATCCTGGGTGTTATATTTCAGAATTTAAATTAATGTTACTTAATGGCTATTTATTGCTAGAATTGTAATATTTGTTAGTTACTTTTTGTTAGTTATGCATTATATTTTTTATAAAATTAATAACTAACCATAAAATTAACTAACGAGGACCCGAATGCCTTCCTCCCTGAGCATGCCATGCGTCCCCTCGAACTCGAACAATCCATCTTTGATGTTTGCGAGGAAGGATTTTAACTAACGTTTGCAAAGTCCTAGATTCGCCCAATAATTATATATTAGACTCCTCATAGTGTGTCAGCAGGCGATTGACGACAATCAAACAATTTACATAACATCCTCGCGGCTCGTAATCGTATTATTTACCAGCGTACAAAGTGCAATGGACTACCAATTTGAGGTGTTTGAGGTGCATCCAGAAATCGGAATAATATCCAAATGAAACCTTGACCCTAATCTTTGGAGCCTGGACAGTAGGTTTGTTCACATATCAAGAAAGTGCCAAATTTGAGAAGAAGCAGAGAAAAAGAATTTCTAGCACAAGTGGTAACATCAAGTAAATTGACAAAAAAAGGTAGTACCTAATCTCCTGGGAAATAACTTAACGCAGTCCATTATTTTTTCAAATTTTAATGTATTTCTTTAATACAATTGCAGCTGAGTTTTGTTATGTCTAATAGCAAAATGGAATGCGTCCGCGTTTGCAAAAGAACATATAGCTGCAATCAAATCCGTTGTAATATGCCCAAGCTTTGGAAGCTGGATGGCAGGCACAGTCAACATCTTTAGTGCATGGGAGAAATCCTGTAAAATAAAAAGTAAAATAAACCGCTTTTTCGTTTGATCTTTAAGAAGCTTTTAAAATAATACCAGCAGAGTGGGCGAATAAATTAACTCTGTTGAAGATGCTTTTATTTAATGTATCCTAGTTCGATCAATGTAGAAATTTGATCTTGTATTAACAGAGCAGCAATGTATGCTTTCTCCAGTTGAGAATTCCAAACTCAAGCTTCGTTTATATGTAATAAACATCGTCGTTTTTTAGCATTTTGACTCAACCTTGTCTTCAAATTTTGACAGAAATTATGAGCATTTCACTATTGTATAAATTTTACCTCCACCATTTTTAATCGATTTCTGGGCGTCGTCTATGGTGCGAGATTGGGATACAGTGAAAAAAACAGCCAACAAGACAAAGCTGATTGCAGTGATCTTCATTTTCAAACTTTGATTGTACCTGTTAGAAATTATAACGAGAGTGTATGTGAGTAATTAAACGAAGATTAACTTTTTAACACAGCATGAAAATTTCCACTATGCAAAGCCACGCCATACAATTTATTGATTCTACTCATGAAAAGTTCGATGTTAAAAGAAAATTTGAAAGAAACAGTCCATTTTTTTCAAGGACTGGTACATTGATGCCTATTTTTGATTCTAGGACATGGAATGTTCCGGAAATTGGATCCGTTGTGAAAACCAGAAAACCTCGAACATGCACGGTTGACAAAATTCGATATCAGTTTTAAACAGTGTAAATTTTTGATGAAGGCACAGTTAGGCAAAGAAATCCTGTACCTTATAAAGCACCTTATTATGGCATGAAGTTGCACTGTGATCAGAACGAAAAATTGTGAAAAATTCCGGCATTTCTAAAACTGAGAAAATTCTGATTGTTGCAAGCTAAATGTTTCACCAATTTCCTCTTTCACCTTACTTAACATATCGGTAAAATTAAATACGCCCCCCCCCCCCCCCCCCCCTTTGTAGCTGTTCAACAGCTTCTTCAAAACTATCAAAAAGGTCACCCTTATTGCCGATAAAGGCTAAAAAATGGTAGACTTTTTCGTTATTTCTGTTCAAATGCGTTCTTCGATCTGATCAACATTATATGTGGTGAGGTTGTGAAGAAATGATGATTCGATAATAAGCGGACTCTTTTGTGCAATTAGTATTTGTACGAAAAATTCGGTAATTTCATAAAAGAGGGAAATGGATATTTTGTGCTGTCAAAACAGCTCTTTGCAAACAGACCAAAAAGGGAACAACCCTCTTTCATCATTGTGCATTGAAGGAACTTTTTTGGGTGCAAAATTGCAACTCACTTGGAAGAAAACATTGAAGTTATAAGAGATTGTGTCCAAAAGAATTATAGGTATACTAACAAATAAGTGAATTGTTACTGCAGAATATCCCGACGTGAGACGAGGTTTTCGTTAAAAATATACCATTTTACTTAGGAAATAGAATTAGGAAACTGAATGATGTTGAAGTTGATGCCATTATGCAGCAGTCCATAAATGGGGCATCATAATTAGACTGTACAGTGTGCTATTAAAGCGCATATATATTTATTTTTTTACTAGAGATAAAAACTATCCATTGTTGTAGCTATGCATAATATAACATGGACTGAAATAATGAATTTCATCAATGCAAGCATGGTAGATTTAATAAGGTATCAATGAAGACCGTTGTTTTTCCACTTTAATGTGATTTCAGAAGGAGATTTTTTTACGATGCTCGAGTTACACTGAGATTTCCGAAATTAAAGCTGGGTCGACTAACTAATGCAAAATCTGGCCACATCGTCCAGTTGCTTGTCAGTAGCAATTACTATCAGAGGCTCATTTACAATATCCTGCAATCGCACAAAATTCTTGCCATCTGTTCTAGCATACCAGTTTAATACAGTTATTTCGCATTTAGACTTCTTACTACCTGCAAACAATGTGCTGCTTGTATTACAGCATTTGCATGTCATTTAAATAACAACTAAGTTCATTAACGTTGTACACAATTCAAATAAGTACAGACAAATGTCAATAGCACGAAATTAACATCAGTAAGGCAAATGAGTGCATTCAATAGTATAAACTCGATGTGCATTCCATATAGGGAAAATCAACAGTGTGCAAGAAATTTCAAATTGATCTAGTGAACATTCATTGACGTTTGTGAAAGTACAATACCAAGATGACAAAAGACATTAAAACACAACAAAATGTCATTTATGATAAGCATTTTTATGTGGTCCCAAAAGGGAGGTTTTCGTGAATATGAGTGTCTTTAAACCGTCCGTGTTCAAAGTGTGAACCTTAAAACTGTTGACCATGGCAGAAAGAATACGCAGAAGACGGATCTCCAAACAAGACAGAGAAAGGATAGTTCGTGCATTTGAGGAACCTGATGAAGACTACCTTGAAATGGCAGACACCTTACGAATAAATCGTTCTACAGCCAGGGGAATCATTGCTAGGTACCTTCGGGAGAATCAAATTAATGAGACGCCTCGTGGTGGTAGAAACAATGTAAAAGTATAGATGAGGAAATGCGAGATTGCTTAGAAAATATCGTAAACGAGAACTGCATGTTGACTCTAACGGCTATTAATGCAGAACTGCGACGACGATTGCCCGAAAAGCGCATCATAAGTGACCGGACGGTGGGAAATCACTTGGATGGCATGCTTTACTCGTTAAAGCTAGCGTATCGTAGACCGACAGAACGCAACAGACCTGCCATTACTGAACGCCGTGATGAATACGCTTACTGGTTCTTGGAAGAAGCCAATCTCCAACATAGTGTGTTGGTCGACGAATGTGGCTTCAACATATGGACCGCTAGGAGTCAGGGTCGTGCACTTGTAGGCGATCATCCGTATCGTCAAGTATGTGGGCAGAAAGGGCGGAATATAACCATTTGTTTGGCGATTTCACCCGTTTATGGTGTAGTACACAATTCTATACATATGGGTGGAGTGACACTAGATCGATTCAACCAGTTCCTTCCTAGTACATCCGAAGTGCTGGATGACGACGCGTTTCACTTTTTATCATTTTTGACGGCTCGCCATGTCATAGAGGGGCACAAAATCCAGGTGATAATACGGAAACCAAAATCCTTCCGCCTTATAGCCCTTTTCTTAACCCTGCCGAGCTGCAATAAGTTGCCTGAAAGCAAACATCAAAGCGGATACAACAAGACCAGAGATACAGGAGCAGTTAAATGACCGGCAAGCAGCCAGGAATGCACACTTGCCCTAAGGTCGATACAGGAAACAGATACTGACAGCAGCAGCAAAAAGAAAGATGCCGTCAATGACAGTCGCTAAGTGTACGGCTTGGTTTCGACTCATGCAAACATATCTGCCCAAATGCCTCGAACGAGAGCGTATTGACGGTTAACAGACGATTTCAAAAACCTTTCCAAATGCTTATCATAAATGACATTTTGTTGTATTTTAATATCTTTTGTTATCTTGGTATTGTACTTTCACAAGCGTTAATGAATGTTCACTAAATCAGTTTGAAATTTCTCTCACACTGTTGATTTCCCTATATGGAATGCATATTGAGTTCATGCTATTGAATGCACTCATTTGCCTCATTGATGTTACATTCGTGCTATTGACATTTGTCTGTACTTATTTGAATTGTGTACAACGTTAATGAGAATCAACTTAGTTGTTATTTAAATGACGTGCAAATGCTGTACTACGTTTAAGGTCGTGCGCTTGTGTTCGACATCACGAAAAACAAGCCACGGAAGTGCTGGAGAAATAGCCACCCATTTCTTTGCAGTTTTTGGGAAGTGCTTCACTTGGCTGATGTTTTTGAAGGTTTTCTTGCAGTGCAGTTAGAGTTGATGATTTCGTTCGAGTGAGAGGTTCTGGGTTCTGCGCATTTCCGTGATGGAAAACTTTTATTTAATGATCAACTCCTTGGAAAAGATATTGCAAAAGTGCTGTGTTGCGAACTACATCTCTTCGTCGATCACGAAGATAGGAAACAGTTTAACAGAAATCTGGGTATTCCTTCGGTTGCGAGTAATGTCACACCACATGAAATTCGTTATTGGCTGATGAAACTTCGCATGAAGATGATATTTTTTTCCAAGCACCATGTTTTTTCTTCTGCATGTGTGAGTACAGTAGCCATTTACCACACAGCTACCATTGCCATCCGCAAAGGTATCCGTCGCAGGTGAAAACGATGCATCTATCAAGAAAGATGCATTGTATTGGACACGCATAGGTTGCTGAGTGCACTTCACGTCACTTGGTTGGGATGTAGATAGAATACTCAAGATATCGCTTGCATAATACGCTTTTACTGGCTTGTCAAACGCTGGTATGCGTTCGTCATCATTGTGCCATTGAAGTGCCTCCTCGTTGTCATCACTGCTTTTCTCACAATCGCTTTCCGAGTTTGAGATAATATTGGAATTTTGAGTAGAGGTGAAACGTGCCGCTGTATTTGGTTGTAGCTTCTCGGCAGTGAAAAAGGAATAATAGATTTCCTCTTGATGTATAAAAGAGCCGAAGACACAGACTTACTACTGTCACAGTTCTTAACTGGGAATTCTTCTATTCGAATTGGGTTAACTTCCGTGCAATGATTCTTATTCTCATTCACTAGAGAAAGTTTTTCCAAGGATGATATCAAAATATAAGATATAAATGTCCGTAACCCCTATCAATTTTCAAAAGAGTAACAGCTAACCAGTTTGTGAGTAGCAATTTTCAGTGTTTGCATTTTGCCGATCACTTTGTTTTCTACGTATAGGCGTTTTATCTCTATAAACAGTATATCTTTAGTGGAATACTTCAACGTCAAAAATTTTATTTGTTAACAAGAATGGTAATTAGTGCATGCTTTAATATTTTTACACGTAATAGCAAAGTAACGATTTACGTTCGACATTTTCAACAGCTATTTTTGAAAACGTTTGGAAATGTTCTGTAAAGTAATATCACAAGAGTTTGAATTTTGTGGACAACAACTTATCAATATGGCGGATATCGATCTTTTTCCACTTCAAAACCCATTTTCTCTTATCGACTTCGTTTTCTATTCCATGAAACACATTTTTTTGACCATATCCATTATTTTACAGATTTTAAAAAATGTTGACTCAAAAATTGTCAGCGGTCCAAGAGGATCCTATTTTAAGATATGTCCAAGCCAAGCACGAAATGAATTCGATTATTTCAAGAAATAAAAAGAAGTGACACACCGTATTAACTCAATCGAGGGGCAACTTCCCAATAAGCGCCACACCAATGCAATGAATGACAAAATGCCTTGCTTAAGTGCAGCGCCGTGCTAGACGCTAGCAGATTTCAGCCTTCTGTTGTAGTCTCGATTAACGTTCTAACGGTGTCCAAGGCAGTTCGCTTTTAACCACAATCAGCATCTATCCCACTACGCGATTTTGCTGTTTACGGCCATCGTTTACTCAATACTTTGGCGCTGCCGATCGGTAGGGATGGAGACGGTGCCCGAGCGAAACGATTATGCTAGGCGAAAACGTCGTTTATCTTTGAGTTTGCTGTTTTCGAAGCAGATAATAATAATAACTCTAGGATTCAGACTATTTAACGGTACCACCTCCATCCCGTGATCAACTGTCACACGTGAATCACTGACGTGAAACCGTGGAATAGACGATACAAACATAACGCACACGACCAAAATATGCCTGAAGTGAGGGTTAGCGAATGAATACCTTTTACCCATACATCACGAAGGCGCAAAGACAATAACTTTTAGTAACTGTGCATAAGCAACCTGAAAAGGACTAGAAGAGTGCGGTTAGTAGGCCATCCCCCCGCGAGTAGGACCGCAAAGACGCACGGAGCTGTAGGGGAGAAAGGGGGAGGGTAGGGTCACGCAAGCAACTAGCAAACTAGCTCTAGTGAACTGAGCCTGTATTTATACCCGCCAAATGGGGTAAAAACCCGGTAGTTGAACCTAAGTTCCGCGCCTATACGATACGAAGACCCGTATAACATTAACTTCCTTTATTATTTAATAATAAATACATTTATGGTAGTTCATTAAGGAAATTTATTATTTAGTTATTGATAGCTTTGCTTGGCTTCCATTCATTAAAGTTATGAAAATAACAAACGACAGACGGCGTGTCAACAACTAAATATTCCAAAGAGTGGTGCTTCACTCCCCTACCTTCGAATGACCGCCTAATCTCTTACCCAGAGAGTTAAAGAGCCCCGTGGCGATCTATCGACTGAATACGGAAAAAGGAAAAAAGGAAAAAAGGAAAAAGTAGACAATTCAATTAAACAAAAAGTTTTGGTTAAAATACCTAATAGTAATTTGCCATTAAACCTACAATCCCGGACACAAATGCTTGTGACATTAGCACAAATTCAATGGTTCATTTCTTCTCCCTAAAACGTGATGTGAAGAGCCAAAATTAGGGACTTAGCAACATTGAACAGGGGTGGAAGGGGAAAATTTGGCAGTGTCACAACGCTGTTGTCAGACCTGGTAGAAATGTTGTAGTAAGAACGGTGGAAGGGGACTTCAAAAAACAAGAGGTTGAAAATGAATCTAGAGTTATTAGAAACCATAAAAGATATAACAGTGAGTAGTTGTAAAAACGCCGATTCTACTTCACTTTTTTACCTCTATAATCCGCCCCCCTCTCATTTTTTCAGCTTTATTTTATTCTGAAATGGGCTTTCCCGACTCATAAAAGAAGATCAAAAATCCACTTTTTTCAGCTTTATTTTGTTCTCAAATCAACTTTTCAGACAAATAAATGAAGATCAAAAATCGACTTTTTTTACCTCTATAATCCGCCAAAAACACAAATTTTACCTCTTTATTCCACCTCCTAATTTAAACGCCTACCTACTTAATTTTGGTATCCAATTTTACCTCTTTATTCTGCCTCAATGTTAAACGTCTAAATATCTTATTTTCAAGTAACTCTTTTGTTAAGTTCTGTGATGTTGCCATCTCGATATTCCAACATACACCACGAAGAGTTTTTACAAAAGATATATTTCAGT